>JAFVLL020032703.1:0-92952 GCA_021397915.2 Tor tambroides | reverse complement strand
AGTACACTTACAAGACAAGTATACTACTAGTACACTGATATTTTTATACTTACTACATATACAAAATATACTTGAACTTTACTTAAGTATACTTAATAAAATATACTTGAAGTATACTACTTTTTGGTAAGGGAATTGAAACTATTGTAAGTATATTTTAGGTAAACTTTAAAAATCTTGCATTTAAAGACCGATATTATTCAAAGATCATACAATCCTCATCAATAGTGACATTAAAACACATTTTAGGCTTAATATTAAGAAATGTGCATTGCGTACAACTAGTTGGCTTACTCCAAATTGTTACAGTTATGGACTTTTTGTGTTTTTCCCTGTTTCAGCTCTTCTGCCTTGTTTTGTTCCTTTGACTCAGTTTTCCTTAGTTGTCTTGATTATGTCATTCTGTTCACCTGTGTATCGTTAATCATCTCGCCTGCTCCTTTGTTTTGCTTGTGTATATATTCCCTCAGTCTCTGTCTGGCTTTTATCATAGATTGATTTAAGTTTAGTGTGTGTGGTTGCATTCTCTCCCGTCTCATGTGTTTGAAGTTAGAATTAAAGGACTATTATTATTACTCCGTCTTTGTGCGCATCTCTGCAGCCACAATACTGTAACAGAAATAAAGTTTAATTAGAATTTTTATATCAGTAAGTCTCGAGCAATATGTCAGTAACTTAACAGATTTTAGATTTTTTTTTAGAATTGATAGAAAAATGTACTTTAAAGTAAAACTACTTGTTAAGAAACAGTCATAAAAGTGTGCTTTATGTTCACTTTAGTGGCCTTTTATTTCATTAATATTATATTATCTGTGTTTTTTTAATATAATTTTAAAATGTGAAGTATGCTACAAATGCACATTCATTTAAAATTAAGTACACTTATTTTTCACAAGGGTTGTTGCAATATTTGATTTGAAGCAAATGATTGAAACACAATCTTGACATTTAAGTAGGTAGAAGCTGTGTATTCACATGCACAGAAAATAGCATTTCAGAGGTGTCACCAAGATGGCCGCTGAGTAAACATGGATCGACTCGCTCATGTTCTTCACATGAGGATCACTATTTCTCGTGGTGCACGTGTCGAGTTGTCTATGTAGAACATTTAGTCCAATCAATCACAAAGCTAATGCAAATGACAGTTAAGTTGCCTTAGAAGGAAGCTGCTTATGTAGACAGTAGACAGCACTATAGATTGTGTTTTCTATGCATGGTAGCACATTATAGAAACTCCTGTTGGAAATTTCAGTGTGCAGTTCTTGTTGAATAAGTGAATTACCAGAAATGTCAGAGAGATGTAGAAGGAAAGCAGGACACTGTCACGCCCCTGTGTTAATATGTGTGTGGTGTCGTGAGGCTCCAGGCTTTAGTCTTTTATGAGACACTCTGTCAATAAGCCGTCTGTTACACCTCACACTCATGCCTCATGGCATTGATTGAGGAATTACAACGCCGCATCTTCTCTCTCTCTCTTTGCTGCCGGTGGCCTGCGTCTCTGATCTCTGTAGGCGTGTATCACAGCATGGGTTTGCATGTGTCCTGTTGCGTTTCACTCGTGCAACTCGATGGGAGTCAGTGTATGTTTGTGTCTCACTGTTTCCTAGAGTGTCTTAGTGCTTCATGTCTCTCCAAGCAAGTTTTTTCCTTTTTTGGCACTATGTGAGCTGCACCATGTGTCTTGAAGCAGATTTCCCCCCCCACCATCTTAGTCATAATGTACTTTCAATTTTATGATGACTCAGGAGTCAGGAGGTTTCTAAAAATAAGCCTGCATGCTATAGGTTTGTGATAGTATATTATTTACTTTTATTATGTGCTCTCATCGTATATTCCATACAGAAAACAAATGGCAGGGCGCTTGAGCTCAAACAGCACTCGGTCAGAATTTTCTGAAAATCTACATGTAAAAGTAAATGTTAGACCTTCATATGGTTTAGATATGAATGTGATTAAAAACATTTCCTGAATACATTGTTTAAATGAAAGTAATTCACACACACACACACACACACACACACAAAATGAATTTGAATATTATATATTCATTTTATATAATATTATATAAAATGAATCAGAGTTCATATTCTAAATAACATTATATAGAGGAACAGCCTGGAATTTATGTGAAATTTTATTGAAAATTCAGTTACAAAATATATGAGAACCAATCAGTGGTATTTTAATATTACTTTAGAATTACTTTTTAACATTTATTAATTATAATTAATTGTATTTATTTATAACATTTATTACTATTTTGAATTTAATATTTTCAGTTTTCATTTTAATATCATTTTCATTTTCAATATCATTTTAATTATTTTTTTTATATTTCTATTTAGCTTAAATATACTGTATTTTTATTCAAGCTTTAGTCATTTTAGTACTTCATCATAAACTTGTTTAATTTCTCATTGAATTTTTTTTTTTAACTTTTCATTTTCATTGTAAATTTGTATTTTATTTGTTTTCAGCTTTATTTCAATTATTTTTAATCATTTTAATTTTAGTTAAACAATAACAATCCTGGAACCAGAGGGCTTTTGCATCATTATTGTGTCAAACCTGGTGCATGTCTTATATTTAAATATATTTGTGACTGCATGTGGCGTTTTTTTGGAGCTTGGCCTTTGCATGGCATTTGCTTTTATTTCCATCTCCTTTTTTGTTCCATAGAAGAAAGTGATACCATTTTTTACTGCATGAATGTGAATAAATAATGACAGAATTTTCATTTTTTGGGTGAAATATCCCTTAGGAAACCTGATGAAGACATACTAGAAATCCATCCTGTGGGCCAGTGTCTGATGCCCAGCATTCACTTGTGTCCTACTAAGCCAGTCTTTTTTTTTTTTTTTTTTTTACAGCAGGCACATATGGCATGTCTCTGTACTGTAAGATCATACAAAAATATTTAGATGAGTACTTACCAGAGCACTTGTTTTTGTGTGTGTATAGTGGGGGTTGTGAGGTCATCACAATCTATTTGCACATGTGCTATAGATCCAGGTCCAGGACGGATGGATACATCAGCAAGGCTTCTCTCTCACCCAATAATTATTGACTGTGTTATGTGCTATGGCTTATTGGCTTCACGTTCTGCCAGCTTGAATTACATCCCTCAACGTCTGGTCACGTACTCCACCAGCCGAGCTTCCAAACTCAGACATCTCCTGTGATTTTGGAGGAATTAGAATTGACATCTTTGAACTTCCCTTTGAATCCTGCAGATTTAGGCGCAGTTACAGAGGAAGGCGGCTTACGCTGAGATACATCATGGAGTAAAGAGTTTACCTCACTTCCGTTTGGTTTTCCTAAACGAATATGACCGTACATGGCAGAATTGCCCTGGAGAATATGTCTCCTTTGTTAAGAGGCTCACACACACTCACTTCCTGGCGGTCCATGTTCCTCCCACCCAGATTTACATCAGTCAGGTTGTCAGGCCTTCATCGCCCTTATCAGTTAGCGAACAGGTCGATGGCGAGGAGGAGGTCAGTGACAGTTTTCCATCATTCATTGTGCATTTCACAGGAAGTGACAGCAGTGTGTGTGCTGCAGCAAACACTGGGGAGCGATTGTCACTAACTAATATCTGTTTCCAAAAGGGTCGTCCCCATGAGAGGCATTTGATGATCCCCTATTTGTTTTATTGGAGACCTTTGTACTCTACAAAGTGTAATTGGTGCTTTCTAAGGCAGTCATCAATATTACAATTGGTCATAGGTGAACCAGTTCAGCGTTAACCCAGCTTCCAGCAGATTCTGTAGATTTCATTGTCATGTTGAAACAAAGTCTAACCCCTAACCTCAGTGTAACCAGTGTTGGGGAAAGTTACTTTTGAAAGTAATGTATTACAATATTGCGTTACTCCATAAAAAAGTAACTAATTGCCTTGCTTAGTTACTTTTTATGGAAAGTAATGCATTACGTTACTTTTGTGATACTTTTTGTCACCCAGGCTGGACTTGCTTATTTGTTTTTAATAACAAAAAACCCAAAGGTTATGTTTTTAGCAACTGTAAAGGCCCTTTTTACAGTGGCCCAGTAGTGTACAACATAACGAAATGGCCACAACACAACGCATAGGACTAATTTTGTTGTATTGTGTTGTGTTGCGACTTGTTTTTGTTGTGTTGTGCTAATTTCGTTGTGTTACGGCTTGTTTTCAATGTGTTGTGCTAATTTCATTGTGTTGCGATTCGTTTTTGTTGTTTTGTGGCTTGTTTTTAATATTTTGTGCTAATTTCGTTGTGTTGCGACTTGTTTTTGTTGTGTTGTGGCTTGTTTTTAATATTTTGTGCTAATTTCGTTGTGTTGCAACTTGTTTTTGTTGTGTTGTGGCTTGTTTCCATCATGTGCCAAATTTGTTGTGTTGTGGCATGTTTTCGATGTGTTGTGCTAATTTTGAAGCGTTGCGGCTTGTTTCCGTTGTGTTGTGGAGATTTTGTTGTGTCAGTGAATAAATGGGGAAAAAAACTAACTTGCTATACTTATGTGAAAACATAGCTCAGATATTTTGTTGTAAATTTAAAAGTAATGTGTTACTTTACTAGTTACTTGAAAAAAGTAATCTGAATACATAACTTGCGTTACTTGTTGACTATCAAACTCTTTTTGATAGTCCACTTTAGACATTCTATTAACTATAAACAACTTAACAACTGCATGTAAACTAACTCTCATTACAGTATTAGTAGACTGTTAGATTAGGTTTAGGGTTCGTAGAATAAGTTGACGTACTTGAAAAGTTACTTAGGGTGTATTCACACGTCTTGTTTGGTTTGATTGAAGTTCATTTCCCCTTTTGGTGCGGATCTTTTAGGAAGGTGTAAATACAGCAAACGCACTCATTTGCGGACCAAATAACCGTACCGGGACCCAGCTGAAGAAGTAGTCTCGGTCTGGTTCCAAATGATTTCTGGTACAGTTGAATGGATGAACCAATGAATAGATGACCTTAACACACGTGTTGTTTTGTTTACAATTTCTGGTTCACTTGTAAAAAGAGCAGTGTGAAAGCAAACTGCACCAAACAAAAAAAAAATCAACATTGTATTTGGTCCAGACCAAAGCAAGTGAACTAGCGGACTTTCCTGGTGTGAATACACCCTTAAAGTCTGTAGAATATCTGTTGGGACACCATCAGAATAAAGTGTTAGGTATGAAGTAGACAGTCTACTAATACTCCAGTGACTGGTAGCTGACATGTAGTTGCAAAGTTACTAATAACAGAATGTCTACTGTTACTGCTGGTAAAATGTCTAAAGTGGACTATCAAAATGAAATGTTAGTGTTGATTGTACATTCTGATAAACAGCTTACTGTTTGTCAAAATCAGATCCATCCATGATATTCTGAACTCTGAACAGAATCGATGTCTGAACTTTTAAGGCGGGGTTTGCATGTAACTGTTTTGGGAA
The DNA here is from genome assembly GCA_021397915.2 of Tor tambroides. Classification (NCBI taxonomy): domain Eukaryota; kingdom Metazoa; phylum Chordata; class Actinopteri; order Cypriniformes; family Cyprinidae; genus Tor; species Tor tambroides. Next base: position 87,526 of record JAFVLL020032703.1, on the reverse strand, counting down.
GAAATCATGCTTCTTACTCGTCAGCTATGTTGGTGCCGTGACCCGGGAGTGAGGTTTAGGGAGGTGAGTGTATTGTAGACCAGCTGGTAAGAGCCGTACAGAAAAATAGAATTCCCTTGCATTCAAGAGGCACACTAGATGCTAGAGGCTGTGGTCTTTAGCATCCTTGTTAGCCATTTCCCATGTCGGTCGATGCTGGTTTGAATCCCGCTCAGAGCAGTGTGAGTAAGACCAGTTACAAGTAGATTAAGGGAGAGACCCAAACCATAACCTGCTGAAAAAGCACCTTAAAGGGTTACTTCACCCCAAAATGAAAATATTGTCATTAATCACTTACCCCCATGTCATTCCAAACCCGTAAAAGCTTCATTCGTCTTCAGAACACAATTTAAGATATTTTACATGAAAACCGGGAGGCTTGTGACTGTCCCATTTACTGCCAAGTAACTCTCACTGTCAAGGCACAGAAAAGTATGAAAAGCATCATCAGGATAGTCCATCTGCCATCAGTGGTTCAATCTGAATTTTATGATGCGACTAGAATACTTTTTGTACGCAAAGAAAATAAAAATAACTTTTTTTCAACAATTCGTCTCCTCTCTGTCTCTCCGCGTCAGCGTAGCGCCATTTTAGAGATTTTCCAGCCATTTTCGTTCAAATCAAAGCGTAAATAACGTAGAATAGCGCATCCTTGTGTTGCAGCTGATACAGAAGAGCGTATGCAGTTTGCGTCCAGTGGATAATCTCTAAAATGGCGCTACGCTGACGCGGAGAGTCAGAGAGGAGACGAATTGTTGAAAATTTTTTGTTATTTTTATTTTCTTTGCGTACAAAAAGTATTGTTGTCGCATCATAAAATTCAGATTGAACCAATGATGGCAGATGGACTATCCTGACGATGCTTTTCATACTTTTTTGTGCCTTGACAGTGAGAGTTACTTGGCAGTCAATGGGACAGTCACAAGCCTCCCGGTTTTCATCTAAAATATCTTAAATTGTGTTCCGAAGACGAACAAAGCTTTTATGGGTTTGGAACGACATGGGGGTAAGTGATTAATGACAACATTTTCATTCTGGGGTGGAGTAACCCTTTAATCCAGTCTAAACTCATTTGTATTTAGACTGTTGGCTGGTTTCAGAGCAGTTGTGGGCACTTTTCAGCTATATTATTCACCCAGCTAAACACCTGCCTGGCCAGGCTGGGACCTGCAAACAACAGCAAACCAGCTTAGGTTTTTTTTTTTCAGCAAGTTATCTAGAGACCAGAATATCACAGACCTAAAGGCCCAGGTGTACTTCATTTTCCACGTTCTGCTTTGTCTCGCACACAGCTGAGCATACAAGCCTTTCAAAGCATACTCCATTGACCGAGAGAGCATGGATACACCGGTGCGCACTAGTGGACCTTTGTTTTAAAGTGGTCAAATCACTCGCACATTCACTACTGTTGGCACAAGTCCGGACACAAAAATCAGGCTGTACGCAGATGTGTGCATGGGCATCAGCAGAATGTGCTGAAGGTGAAAATTGCATCCCACAGACTGGAACACGAATAAGGGAAGTATACTTTAGAGTGGACTCTTTTAACTTGGATCAGGAAGTGGTTCCACCTACAAACCACCCAAAATGTCCTAGATACCACTTAGAAACCCCTAGTAATCGCATAGTAATGTGTTAAAAACACTCAGAACACTTTAGCTACTGAAAAGCTACAACCAAGCATGATGATAGCCAGTTGTGAGAAAATGTGATGCATGTCAGATCCGCGTCACATTCAACAGCAGCTAAACTAAAGTAATATTAAACTCTTAGTAACTCTTTCTTAGTAACATATTATAACTCTTATACTTTAATCTGATCACACTGAACAATTAGAGCCAGTGGCTATGCTGCTACACAAAAGATGTGCAAAATTTTTACCTTTAGGAGTTCAGCTTAGAAGGGCAATGTTGTACCTTAAATGTTCATAATAGTGCTTTAAAGGGATAGTTCATCATTTACGCACCCTCAAGTTGTTCTAAACCTGTATGAGTTTCTTTCTTCTGCTGAACATCAAAGAAGATATTTCGAAGAATGTTAAAAGCCAAACAGTTGACGGTAGCCATCGACTTCCATGGTGTTTTTTCCTTAGTATGAAAGTCAATGGCTATGGGTGAACTCTCCCTTTAAGTATGAATATTACTACTCTCAGATAGTACTATGCACCTTTAAAAGGTACAGAGCTGTCCTTTTAATGGTACTGACCCAGTGATAAGCAGTTGTATCCACAAAAGGTACAATTATTTCTGACAGTGTAAGCCCTGCCCTTTTTAGGTCCCACATTTCATGCTAATTTAAATGCTTATACTATTTCTATGGTGGGTAATATTAGCTGCACAGGTGCAAACCGCTAATCCACACATTCACGCTAGATGAGGCGCTGATGAGACACTGCAGCGAAACCGTCGAGTTCACTCATCACCTCTGCAGTCAGATGGCTGAGAGGGTTCGTTTACAGAGGCGTGGGGGAGACAGCATGTCACCGGGGGTTAAAACATCAAGAAAGTCTGACAGCAGTCAAAGAGAAAACGGAAGGAGGGTACATGAATGGTTGCCTGGCAACAGAATTAGGCAGTTTTCAGCTTTGGTTTCCAGTCAGAAAGAGACGTGCTTTGCTTTCAGTGCCCATATAGAGATTGTCACCTGTCATTTACCAAGCGAATGTGCATGAATGTGTGTGCGCCAGGGCTGTATCCACCATAATCAAAGCAGGGGGACGTTTCCACCCCAGTTTTTAAATTAGTAGGCAAACAGTATGTCTTTCACAATGACCGATACCTAAAATGGTACCTTTGTAAGATGGTGTAAATCAAAAATGTGTAGGGTTATGGCTGCGATTTCAGTGCAGTGTATTGCAATCAGGCTGCGTATAATGAGTGTATGGTGTGAGAAACCATTTGAGTGAAAGATTTGTTGTTTTCATGAGACAAGCCAGTTAGAAAGATGGAGGGAAAAAAGATTGAGAGTAATTGCTCAGTAGAGAGATAAAAGAAGACTGAATAGGGAGGAAAGAGAAAGACAGCAGTGATTTTGGAAGGACACAATAAAAGAAACAATGCTGGCCTGGAAAAAAAGCAAGCCAGAGAGAGAGAACATGTTAGAAAGAGGAGCAGAGAGATGAGAAAGCGCTTGCTACCAAGCGGTCAGTTTTACGCCTCAGGTGGAGCCCTGTCTTCAGATTGTGTGTGTGTGTGTGTATGTGTACATTCACACTGCACTGCAAGCGTTTTTCATTAGCTTCATTTTCACATAACAAAACAGCAGTCACAATCTCCTCTCCACAATAGGTAGCATCAGAGCCCCTCTCTGTCAACAGCTGTCCAAAACCTAGCAAGGTGTCTACCTAGGCATCATGGGTGCACTACAGGCATAACAGTTGTTTCAAAATGTAGGCAGCAATATTATGCCTAATTTTGGGCAAATTCTAAAACAGAATTACATGTATCCTTCCCTGAAAAATCTATTTCAGAATGCACTGCAACAACCTCCAAGAAAATCTAAGATGGTGGATGAGTCAAGAAAAAAACACTTGTTAATAAAAGTAAATAAAATCAAAAGTGTACTCTTTTACCTAATATTTTGTGCTTTTAATGCTTAGAGTATCACGTTGTTAGCTTAGAAACATGCTAACATCAAATTCTTCAAGTCTCTTGTATGCTTCACGTGAGGAGCTCTTTATGCGCTGTGTGTCGCACAGGTTTATGTACAGCGTTCTAAATCATCTTATGTGGTTACATTTCTGTTAGGATGGTGCCTTACAGCCCATTCACACAGGACACAGCCTAGCATTAAAAACAGCTAGACGGAGCATGACAGAATTGAACAGAAGGCACGTTTATAGTGGCATTAACACCCATACACCTTTGCTAATGGGTAGCCTACTTGACATCAAATAATTTTGGGAATTTGTTGTTCTGGCATTTTGCTAATTATTATGCGTGCAGTTTTAATGAGCTGATATAATTTGATAGACTACATGAAATATTTGAGTTTTTAAGATGTTCATTTATCACATTGCAGGACCATTTAAAATAAAACCATTAAGGGAAAAAAGTGTTTAAAAATCATAATAAATAGCTTCTTAAACTTACATTTTCCATGCACTTTTGTGCACATTTTAACCTAAAATACTGATTTAATTGAAACAATTTCATGGACATGCATCAAATACCCATATATGCATATGTGTATATAAATAAGCAGTGTTTAGGTCAATCCGATTGGGCCATTGTTTTAAAACCGACATTGATTTACAGTGCTGCATGTCATAAACTATTTTTAACTTGACATAGCATCTTAAAAATGACATGCTCATGATGTGAGACATGCTGTAACGGACAAAAATGTTTGCCTATTCCAGATTTATCACAGACCAACAATTAGTGCAGACAAAATGCAAGAACATGTCCTGTGTGCACAGCCCTTCAGAAGACAGCTGCCAATGTAAGCAGTAGACAGCAAGGCAGCATGCTAGCTTTTTTTCTGTCAACTCCATATGTTCAGTGCATTCATGAAAATCTTTCCTTGTGCTGCCTGAACCCGCTAAAGTTAATCCTAACCTGCCTTTCATGCAAGACCGTCTTTACAGCGCTCTGCGCTCCCACGACGGAAAGCCTCGTCTGCTTTTATAGTGTGGGATGAAATGTGTTATGGCTCATATACTCGTTCATACTCCTTTGAGAACAGTTAGAAGCCGTGAATAATCTCTAGAAATTGCTTCCATTGTGATTACAGCGCAGGAAGTATAAAGCGTTATGGTGGAGTTGAGTCTTCCTGCTTTGCTACCTGTATTTCAAATTGGCATATCATTTGGGTGAAATTAATTTATGTAGATTAGTCCTGGTTGATTGTTGGCTGTCTAATCAGATTGTGTGTGAGTGAATGTGAACGTGTGTGCGCTGGCTCCAGTTCCTCGTACGAAGCCGGTGGTTTACGTGCTCTACGTCCCAGATTTGTCTCTCTGTGGTTTTTCAGCTCTTTGAAGCACGTTTCTCTTACGCTTCCCTGCAATTCCACACTCATTATAGGGGCTTATGAACATGCCCTGCTATTACATCTTGCTTTCAATGTTCCCTTCAGTGTTGTCAACAGGGTTCAAAATTAACACTTGCCAAGCTCCAACTGCAAGAAAAATTCAGCTTTAAAGGGATACTCCACCCCAAAATGAAAATTTTGACATTAATCACTTACCCCCATGTCATTCCACACCCATAAAAGCTTCGTTCATCCTCGGAACACAATTTAAGATACTTTGGATGAAAATCGGGAGGCTTGTGACTGTCCCATTGACTGCATAGTAAATTACACTGTCAAGGTCCATAAAAGTATAAAAAACATCATCAAAATAGTCCATCTGTCATCAGTAATGCATGGATACGCTGTTTCCGTTCAAATCAGCGTAAATAAACTTACAATACGTATCCATGCGTTACTGATGATAGAGAATAGCGTACGCACTTTGCGTCCATCGGATGCTCTTCAAAATGGTGCTACGCTGACACAGAGAGACAGAAAGGAGATGAACTGTTGAATAAATGTCGTTATTTTTATTTTCTTTGCGTACAAAAAGTATTCTCGTCGCTTCATAAAATTCAGATTGAACCACTGATGGCAGATGGACTATTTTGACGATGTTTTTTATACTTTTATGGACCTTGACAGTGAGAGTTACTTGGCAGTCAATGGGACAGTCACAAGCCTCCTGGTTTTCATCCAAAATATCTTAAATTGTGTTCCGAGGACGAACGAAGCTTTTACGGGTTTGGAACGACATGGGGGTAAGTGATTAATGACAAAATTTTCATTTTGGGGTGGAGTATCCCTTTAATGAGTTACTCGCCAGTTGTTATATATGTTAATATAAATTGACACAAAATTACAATTACAATTTCATTGCTAGAAGATTTTCTTAATTCACCCGCATTTCAAACACAGTATGTCTAGTTATTTTGTCTTTTTTGTTGAATGGAAATCAGAATCAACCGTCAACCGAATCAACCGAGTCTATGTTTTTGAACAAATCAATTAAGTGAATGATTCACTGACTCACTCTTAAAGACAGACACTTGTTTACTTCCAGAAAAAGGTAAATGAGTCCTTGAATTGACTCATATATTGACACATATTAAGCGAAAGATTCATTGACTCCTGAAGAAAGTAACTGCGTCCCAAATGACGCACTATATACTATATGCACTTATACTCTATGTAATTATGCTCAACCATGTAATTTTTGAATTTTATATTTTGTCATTAATAATCTGAGTCTGATAACCCCTCCCCCTTCGCGACGTAATCCACTTGTTAACTCGTAACATAAGGAATGCTGTTTCCGGGTTCAAGCCTCTACTCGTTTCACTTGAGAATACCATCTCAACAGCCATTTATAAGCACTATTTATTCATATTACACATTTAAGCTAAACATTTAAAAACGTACAGTTTACACTACAGTCTCTGTGGTCACGGTGTCCCAAACAAAAATATTTTAACGATTTATAAAAAATGAATCACTGTCTGGCCATATGGGATTTTGGTATGGAGATAAAGGCTAGGATTATAATTTTTTGGTAGTATTATATCATATTCTCAGTGTATATTAGTACCATTTGTTGTTTTCTTGTAGTATTTGACACTTCGTTTTTTTTTTTGTTATTTAATGTATCATCCAGGTATTTAAAGTGCACTTTTTCTTTTTGGAATTTTCAGTGTGAACGCACTAATCACACTATTTATACTACAAAAAGTCATAGAATAGTGCATAAGTATGTGATTTGGGACGTACCTAGTCACTTTTTAATTCCAGAATAAATCAGTGTTGTTAAATGTATCCCAAAAAAAATCTCCACCACCAATGTACAGTACAGTTAAAATATTCCATAATTTTAGAAAACCGCTCAGCCAATCAAATTCAAGGCTCAAGCCTATACTGTATATGTATCTCATTTGCTATACATATGCTGCTACAAGTAAAATGGGACCCTTGTCATCAAAAACAACACCAATAAATACACAATACCCATTGACTGAAACAACAGCTATCATTCATCTTGTCCTCCCCCACCATGGTGCTTGTTGGCGCATCTGAGTCAGAAAGCAGCTAGGCGGAAAGGGAATATTGATGGGGAAGGCTGGGCAGTGCTCGCACCTTGATGCAGATATTAAGCAGATCTGTAGGCTGAGTAAGGGAAGGCACCCTGCCGCGAGTGACTCATTTGGTCGGTCGTGGTAGACTAACTGTGAATCTCGAAGTGGAGATCAGCTGTTCAGAGATTTCAAAAGGGCCGTCTGTCCACAAGTGCTGTTTCTGATCTGTTCCTCGCCGCCCTTCTGCTTCTCTCCTCGCCCCATGCCTTCTTCGCTCAACCTCCACTCCTTTCCTTTCTCCTTCTGTATTTCCTCCTTTCCTCTCCTCCTTCAGGAACCCCTCTCACACTCATCTCACACCCTTAAACAATCACTCTCCACCCTCTGTTTTCACACTCACTCAGTTCCTCCTCTGATAATGCCTCTCTCTTTCTCTCAATCTGCAGGTGGAAGAATGGCCCTATCGTATATTCTGTCGCTTCTCCTCGGGTCTTTTTCCCTCGCCGTGGCCTCACGTAATACGACCGCAGGTAATGGAGAGAGCTGAAGCCTGTGTGTGAGAGCTTTGGTGTGTACTGTATGTGTGTGCTCTTAAAATATGTGGATTTATGTAACTATTAATCAATGCTTGTTTCATGTGAATTTATAGTTTTCATTTGTGATTTGTTACAAAAGTTGTCCAAATGAAGTCCTTAGCAATGCATATTACTAATCAAAAATTACGTTTTGATATATTTATGGAAGGAAATTTACAAAATATCTTCATGAAACATGATCTTTACTTAATATCCTAATGATTTTTGGCATAAAAAAAAAATTGATCATTTTGACCCATACAATGTATTATTGGCTATTGCTAAAAATATACCCGTGCTACTTATGATTGGTTTTGTGGCTCATTATTAAAATTCCACTCAGTAATATGATGTTTCCTTAAAAAAGCCAGCCTAATTGGTACTCAAAACTAGCCCAATCACATTCCGGGGGAAATGGCTATCAAAATTGCATTAAAATCATTCCAAATTCACTTTCTTTCATTCCAAATTCTCCATTTCCTTCGCTTCAACCCACGGTTAAAATAAACCTCGTGGCAGCAGTATAAAAGTAGCCCAATTCCGTGGGTAAACCACATACTTGGTAACACTGTTTGCGTTGCACTGGCCAATATGGTTTTATACATATACTGACACCTAGTGGTGTGGATGCATCACTAAAAGCATATGTTTGTGGTTTGGTCGCTGTTAAAATTTGCAGTCAGCTGTTATTTATACAGTTATTTAGTTTGATCATGTGGTTTCAAAATGGCCTCCATAAAGTGACCCTCTCCATGTAAAATAAAACAGCTTTTATTACGCTACTGATATGTCTTCATCTCAGTATTATTAATTTAGTATTGTTTATATATTATTTATTGGTTACATATTGTAGCGTTTGTTAATATTTTGAATTTTCTTCTTTATAAAAAAAGTTTACATATTAGTCATTTTGTTATGTAATTTTGTCATTTTTATTTTTGTAACTACTATTATTTTTAAATATTTTTATCCACCTTTTATCTAACGAGCCTACTCTGTTTTACATTATGGGAGACACTTTCAGTTTGAGGAAGTTCCCATTTAAAAAGACTGAAAAAAATCATTTAAAATCATAAAGTTGCACTACAAGTCATCCTTATCCGTCAGTTTGACTGAAAAGCTGTACATTTTCCTTCGTGTTCTATATTTTTCAGACGGCAGGAGAATAATAATGCTTGGTATTTTAATGTGACATGATATAACAAGAATGTCTATGGCAAGAGCTCTTTTCACTCCGCTGCATTCTTTTCCTCCTGATTATTTTTTCTTTCTGTAACAGCATTTGTGGTCTGCTTTCCTGATTTAATTAACGATATAAACCATGAATAATTAATTGGAATGCACTAAGAATATCTCATTTTTCTCTCCAAATCCTCACGTCACTTTCTAGGTTTGTTTTCTCACTGATGCTTTCAAATGTAATTGTTACATTTGAAGAGCGACTCTCTTGCTGATTGTTTACAGTTTAATGGAAGTTACTCCCATATTTTTAGGTTCCTTTTTTCCTGTTTTAGTCATTTTACTTCAACTAAGTTTGTGTTTTAAAGTTGAATTTTTTTAAATGTCTTTGTTAACCTTATTTCAGGTACTGAAAACAATTTTAAATAGTTTTAGTTTTAGGTTCAAACTGAAAAGTCTTGAGACTGATTCAGTCTTTTTGACTGATTTATTAAAAAGAACCAGCAGGTTATTTGTTCGCAAACAGACTACACTGGTCGTGCTGTATGTTTGTTGTTGCATGCAGCCTGCAAGGACAATAGATAGCAAGATGTATTGTCTGTTTACTGTTTTTGAACGATTGTGTAGCAGGCAGTTTTTCTCTCATTCACATTAACAAACTGCAAACTCAGCCAAAACATAATTTCACTATGGATTTACAATAGATGCGACATTCAGTATGACTTATCTCTTTTTATACATTTCAGTGCAGCGTTTCCAGTATTTTTATAAAATGAAAACAGTTCTGGATAAGTGTTATTTTAGCGTACTATAAAATGTATTAATAGATTCAATTAGAATTAGCTTTTATTTTAATATATCCATTTGAATTAGTCTTTTTATGCTTTGAACGTGTTTATTAGTTTTTGTTTTATTTCTATTTAGTTTCAATTTATTTTTTTATTTCAATTTTACTTATTTCAGTAAAAAAAATAATTAGTTTTTCATCTAATATTTACATTTAATTTTATTTCAGCTTTATTTCAATGAATGAATATGACATTTAATCGTTTTCGTTTAAGTTGACGGCACTTCTATTTTATTGTGTGTGTGAGCATTTCAAAGGATTTGTGTGTCCGTTTCTATGTGCATCTCTTTGTTTTTATTTGTTTGTGTTTGCTTGGCAGTGTGTTGATATTCTGGGTGTGTAAAAAGGTCTTATTCACTGGTCACATCAGTCAGCATCTCGAATTGAATTTTTTCTCACGTCTCCTCCATCCAGCTCTAATTGCATCCTTCCTATCTAAGATATTACAAGCTTAGCTGGTCTGTTTTGCCTGAGCTGAACGACTAATGAAACACAATATCAACACTATTAGATGTCTGACAGCTATAATAAGTACATAAATCCTCACGTATATAATCCTCCCATGCATAATTGTCCTGTTCTATGGCCTGTTGAACAGCAATAAGAGCCTGTGGAATATCCCTTGTCACAGTGTATCTCCTGATCTGTCATTATAAGTCAGGCATATACACACTGCAAAGTTTAGATAACTGAACAAGGCAATAGCTATTGCCAGCGTTTTGTGTCTAGAGGTAGTAAAAAAGAAACATGGGAGTCAACAGTTTAACCTGATTGGTGTTAATTATTTTTGATGACATTAAGACTACTGATGGAGGCATATTAGTCTACAGAGGTATCATGTTTTGTTTATGCACTTAAATCACTAATTTCACAGATTTAATGACAGTTTGATTGTTACTTCCTCATTTGTTTAGGAGGAAATTCAGTTGTATAATGCAGTTGTCTACAGTAACCAAACTCACTATGGTGTAATTACATATATGTGACCCTGGACCACAAAACCAGTCTTAAGTCGCTGGGGTATATTTGTAGCAATAGCCAAAAATACATTGTATGGGTCAAAATTATCGATTTTTCTTTATGCCAAAAATCATTAGTATATTAAGTAAAGATCATGTTCCATGAAGATATTTTATAAATTTCATACCATAAATATATCAAACCTTCATTTTTGATTAGTAATATGCATTGCTATGAACTTCATTTGGACAACCTTAAAGGCGATTTTCTCAATATTTTGATTTTTTTGCACCCTCAGATTCCAGATTTTCAAATAGTTGTATCTCGGCCAAATATTGTCCAATCCTAACAAACCATACATCAATGGAAAGCTTATTTATTCAACGTTCAGATGATGTATAAATCTCAATTTTGAAAAATTGACACTTAAGACTGGTTTTGTGGTTCAGGGTCACATACAAGTACTGAGTAATATTAATTACATGGACTTCCTATAGGTTTAGGGTTAGTTCCTTTGAGTTATGCATAATGTCCTGGCTTCACTACATGTAGTAAGTACATGTAACGTGTAACAAGGACACTATGTAACGTCCTCAGACATATATGATATGTGGTTTGTGGGCATTTTCACTCTCCTCTCTCTTTAGTTTCTCTCTCCGTTGCTAAAATAAAGTGTTACCAAATATTGGTGTTTGATAGTAATCGTTTTGAAGTGTGATACAAATGTGAGATGCTGCATTGGCACTTTAACCCTGTAAAACCTGACATATGAAATAACAGTCAGATGTTTATTGAAAGTTTATTGATGCTTTAAAAAAAGCCCGATATGAGCAAGAAAAAAAAGTCAATTTGGTGCATATGCTGATATTTATATGGCCAGAGACATTTGTATACATCTATTATATATACATCTGAGACATTTATGTACTGTTAGAGTTTTTATTAATATTTTGAATGAGCTTATGTTTGAATTTTAAATTTAGCATTTTTACACTATATGGTGTTGTCATTTTTATTAGATTTAATTTAAATTTTTTATTCATTTTGGTATGTACTTTAGTAGTTCTTTATATTTCTAGATCTTGAATTTAGATTTAAATAATTTATTTTGCAGTTAGTAGTTTTTATTTACTTCTTGTTAGTAATTTAGTTAAAACTATTTAAACTTATTTTGGTTATTTGCAAAGGCATTTAATTTTTGTCATTTATAAAATTTCAATTTTTTTAAAACTGTTTTAAGAGATTTTTAATGTAATATTTCTGTTTTATTTTATTGTAGCTTTAATACTTTCAGTTAAGAAGAGAAGTTACATCTCAAAATTCATTCCCTTTAAATCACACCTCTAAAAAAATCAAACCTGAAAAGTGGCGTTGTTGAAGATAGTTGACCATCCTGACCTGTTCCACGCACAGAACCGGATGAAGCATTCAGTCGAGGAGTGACAGCCATATTTAGCAGCAATGTGTACGTGCTCTTCTTGAATGCAGTGTGCAGTCACACAAAATGCCAGAATACATGTTGTGTGCAGACAGTGTAGGCTTGGCATTTCAAACGACTCTTGAGTCTCCTCAAAGCTGCAAACAGCAAGCCAATGTCAGCATTTGATTTTGATAATGCCGCTCATGTTTTTGTCTCTAAAAATACCCTCACACACAAAATGACTGTAACACACACATGCACGTGTGAACACACAAGCGCACGCAGTTGTGCTGGTCTGTCGTGCCCCAGGGCCCTGGGTTTGGCGATGACTGTAATTAGCTGCTGACACTATAGGTGAACCGGGCTGTAATAACAGGCTACAGCTACGCCGCTCTTTCATTCTGACAGCAAATCCCCGGCAGAGCCGTGAGCCCAGGGGACACTCAGACATTTACACAGATTAGAGGCATGAATGACTCAAATATAATGGAAAATTAGCGCTCTTGAGTTTACTAGTACTATATAGGGCCACATTTGTAGCTTTGTTAGTGAAGTCACTGTGAATGTAGTTCAATTATTTTTTTTTGTCTTGTGAATATATATAAAGCCATCCAGTTTCACTATAGTGGCAGGAATGGCGAGTTGTAGCTACGATTAAACTACACACACACAACACAAGAGCTTCCATCATGGCTGTCGACATTGCTGAGCAACATGTTCGGAAAGAAGAGTGCGCCATCTAATGGACAAAATGAGCGTTGCGGTTTGTGATAAATGGTGGTAGCATTTCTGTGAATGTGTTAGTATTATGTGAAAGAAATCCTGTAGAAAGCATGATTATCTTTGATTATCTTCATATCTTTTTCATCAGGTTGTGCTATCATTCGCCCACCAAGAGATGGAGGAATCAGATACAGGGGTCTGACACAGGAACAGGTGGGAAGATTTAATTTATTAGTAATTTTCTGTATTAAACATGTATATCTTTGTGGGTTTAGATGGACTACACTGCTGTTGAAAAATTGGAGGTCAGTAAGATCTTTTAATTTTTTTAAAAGAAGTTTCTTAAGCTCACCAAGGCTGATGCCTATATATATATATATATATATATATATATATGCATATATATATTCATTTGCTGCTCAAGAAACATGTCTGATTATTAAAAATATAGTTGCGCTGCTTCAAATTTTTGTGGAAACTGTTAGATTTATTCAGGATTCGGATGAATAGAAAGGTCAGCATTCAGCGCAAATCTTTTGTAACATAAATGTCTTTATTGTCACTTCTGATCAGTTTGATATTAAAGTTAGTATTCAATTTAATATAAAGTATTAAATTCCTTCTTTCAAATAAATAAATAATCTTACTCACATCTATCTTTTGGATGGTAGTGTATGCATTAGCAATTAAATGAGTTGTAAGTGTGTTCTCTGTGTCTGAATGCAGATCCGCAGTGTTCAGGTGTTGCCGGTGGATTATGAAATCGAGTATATCTGCAGAGGGAACAGAGTGATCGTGGGACCAAAGGTCAGGAAGTGTCTCCCTGACGGCACATGGACTGACCTGAAGCAGCGCAGCAAATGCTGTATGTTCAACTCCTCTCTACTCCCTATCTGCAAAGGTCTAAAATGTGCCTAACAGACTTGAAGTGAAAGTGTATTATTTCCACACGTTTTTTTTTTTTTTAGCTTTTGACATCGTGATATTTATTTATTTATTTTTGTACAGTAACTTTACTTTACAGCCTGTTTAATCAAGTCAAGTTCATCCATCTTCACAAATAAAAATAATTAAAACATTTCTTCAATGATGTGATGCCATAAACGTTCAGCTAGGAGCATCATGTCTTGTGTGCACTAAAAAAGAGGAAATATTTAAGTCATGATGACCTGCAAATGTACTAAATGAGGTCTAAATGAACTCATTTTTGACTTGTAAATGTGAAATGTGAGTTAGAGATTTTTATATTTACAGTGTTCATTTTAATTTTAGTTTAGCTTAAGTTTTATTAATTTTGCCGGTGTGCATTTTGTCATTTTTTTATTCATGTATTTATTTATTTTTAGCTTTCATTTTCATTTCTGTTTGATGTAATTTTAGTATTTCAACTTTAACTTATTGTAGCTGTCAAGGCAACATTTCTTTTTTTCTGTAGGTTTTTTTAAGTTAAAGTTTTCATTTAATATTTATATTTAACTTTATTTCAGCCTTTTCTTATCTATCTGTCATAGACTTTTGCTGCAATTCACAAATGTCTCACAATTCATTGTTTATATCCATACTATCCAGACATTCAGTGCATTTGCATACAGTATGTTCATCAGGAACCAGCGCATATATTTTGAAGACTGTGACTGTCAGTAATAGCTGATTATGGGTTATTTCTGGCCATTGTTTTAGTCTGCATCTACATGCACCTGTACTGAGCACATGGCATAGTTTCTACATAGAGGAGACTATTAATGTTGGCAGTGTTTAGTTAATTTAGTTACTACTGTAGTGGCTCTGGCAATTTTACGGCAGATTTTAATACTAATACAGCTCATCCAGTAAGAATTAAGTGTAATGGATCTCATTATTTGTTGAATTCATTAAAATTCAGAATACATCTGTGCTTTAATTTGGAAGAGATGTTGAAGAGCAGAGCGTTTAAAAGCAGAATGTGCAATAGATCACACAAATATGTCACCAAAGCCTACCGTCTTGTCATGCTGGGTGATAAATGCATAAGTGATGGAGGTGTTTTGTCACTGTTTTGGTGCGAACGGTAGGAAAACTGTTTATCAGGAAACCAGATAGATCTGGTTTGCTAGATCAGCAGTCATGTTTTAAAATGTCAACAAATATGTCAGATTTTTTTTTCCTGAATGCGTCCTGGCCAGGTTTTCTATATTGCTTTGATTCAAAGTACCTCGAGAGCGTTTCGAAAACATAAGGAACCGATGTCATACACCAATCAGTCTGCACACGCAAACAAAGCCAAATCCTAGATATTGGGAAAAACGGCACGTATGGTCACCCTAATATCAACATAAGGCTTAGTGTAGCCGTTTTCAAACTGACTCCAGGGGGCCGCAAGAAGAAAAACAGTATAAAAATAAATAATTTAAAAAAGAAGTTAAACCAGTACATAAATAATGAGGTAAATAATAGAAATATACATATTCAAATAAATAAGTATACAATGCATCTAAAAATACAACACTATAGTTATTAGAAAATATATTCACAATAGAAATGAAATATTCACCAAATAATGTTTTTAAAGTTTTTCAGCAATTTTGTCCCCAAAAGTAAGCTAGGTCAAGTACACGTGCACACACACACCAAAAACAGCTGTCAATTCAAACCTTTAAACTGTCCTGTGCTGTTTTAAAATGCTGTTGACACAAAAGCGCTGATGCATTTGATATAATCTCTGCCTGACGCAAATATGAAGTACTACAGATGGCCGTTGAGCATATTGTGCATTATATAATTGGTCTCTCAGGGTGATACGTTCTGTTCTTGCCGTCTTTTCATTGCTGACAAGATAAAAAATGAATGGTAAGACTGCTTGCTTTACAAAGGTAAAATAAGGTGATATAAGGTGAAGTCTAATTAATCTTGTAAGGGAAACTTCCATTCCAGACTGCTCACATGAAACATAGATCCTAAATGAATATAAACCACCTTTTAGCATCACGTCAACACAACAGTTTTGAGGTTTTGAATGGCATATATTTGTATAACTGACCCTCTGCTGTGTGTGTGTTCTCGTCAGTGCTGCCGTGTGCGCGGGTGTGGACGTCTCTGGAGAACGGCCGTGTGACGGTTCACCCTCCAGGCCCAGCGGTGGAGGGCACGATACTGCACTACAGCTGTCTGGAGGGTTTCATCCTGGTGGGCAGAAACAGCACTCAGTGCACTAAGCTGGGCAAGTGGGACTCACCCAAACCTGTCTGCCACTGTGAGTGCTAGTGTATTTGTGTTCTTTCAAACTCGGGCCAATTTTATATTTTATTCATTCCTAATAATTCTGTTATTCTCGTTCTCCTGTGTTCTGCTTCTAATGTAGATGACAGACATTATACAGGTAAGAATGTTTTTGTATTCTTATGTATGATAAGGCCAGTATTGTAATTACTGAGGAGAGATCGTTACTTTGCAATAAACTGAAACTTTATAAAAGGACTAATTATCCAGAAGTTTCCAAACAGAAGAATCCCACAACTAGGCTACAACTGCCATTTCCATGTTATGCCAAATTCCCTAGAAGTGAAGAATTGTTTTGTTGCGCACATTGGATTGAAACCCTCCTTTTTTTCTCTCACATAAATTAAATTCGCTGCTTGGATGGATATATAGGTAGTGTTATCTGTGTATAGGTTATGTGATCTTCAACATTTCGAATCAAGTAATAGATACTTTGGATCACTTGTTTATCATTTCCATTTTCATATAAAAGCTGGAAGATTTGTATTTCATCCACTTTTTAGCATAGACGTAATCGGCAGCTAGGACAGGTGGGACATGTCCCCACTGCTTTTTGAAAACCATTGAAAAAACGGTCATGCAGAAGGCTTATAAAGCAAAGTAAAAGCATCTCGTTCTTCATCATTTAATTCATTGATGTAACAAAATACATTTGTGATAGTCAGGCCTGATCTATAAACCTTAGCACGCACATATCAGGATTTATAAACAATATCCAACATAATTATGTGCAACACCACTCACTCTGGACCATATGCATTTATTTTGGGATCGAGATGAAATAAACAGAATGCTTTATATTTACACATTTAGATTAAATATACGACTCTAATGAATGAATGAATGAATGAATGAATGAGTTAAGCACACAAATTACATTAAATAATTATCCAAAAGTTAAGTTCTATACATTTAAAGCATAAATATGGATGCGCTGCTAGAATAGACATACTGTATGTGTTAATGACAGCAAAGATTGCTTGGCTGTGAAAATTCTGCCTAAATTGTGTTCTATTGCAGAAATCAGAGTCTGAGTGCAAAGAAAGTATTTTTTATCTAAATAATGATCATTGATGCACACTTGATTCAGAAGATGGCTTAGCAACATGCATACATTGCCGGACCCGTTCCACACCTGCTGTACCACTGCTACACATGTGCTGCTGGTGTTGTGCGGCTACTGTACATTATGCATTCAGTCATGAACAACAAGCATAAAGTGCCCACAAATGAGTGACACTGACACTGACACTGAAGCCTGATGTGGCGTACAGTTAAATTAATATGTACATATTTCCTGCTTCTAGCTACCTGATCAGTGCATCCAAAAAGGGAATCAGTGCTTAATATATGTGGTTGCCATGACAACTTTAAGCACCCATCCCCCCACAACCTATTCCCCTCCACTTTTTAAGACAGATATACCAATGCTTTTTAGCAACTAAGAACCTTTGTGAAAAAGAGGTGCACTTAATTGTACTGACTCTGTACTGAGTGTACTTTGAATCTGTACTTGCAGGTCATATTAAACAATATTAATGAAATATAAGGCCACTTAAGTGTGCATAAAGTACATTATTATGTACATTTTTATTATTATGTAAAGTACATTATGTTTTAATTTTATTGTTTGCTTTAAAAGGATCATGAACTGAGAAATCAGAATTTCCTTGATCTTTTGAGAGGTCATTGTATTATACAAATATCCTGTAAGTTTCAGAATTCAAATCTTTCTCGTTAGTCTAAAAACAGTGTATATTGAAGGCAGTCTGCCAAAACGACAGCGTGTGGAATGTTCTACTCTGATGTAGTAGTGTAGATAAGCACCGCCTCTGCAGAAGAAGATCAACACCTGCTTCTACATCGCTGCTTGTTTAGCCCCGCCCACCCACATGTAGTAGGTAAACAACAAGAGCGGCAAACGCTGGTCTATGTGAAACCAAATGATAAACTTTATATGATGAACTTTATTTTTAATGAAATGTCAGACTGCATCAATAAAGAATTTGGTCATTTGTTTACTTCATTTTACCACGGATTTGTTTACAAACAAGGCACAATTCGACGCAGGATTTTCAGAAAGATTGAAACTAAAGACGATGCTGTGCCGACTATATTGGATCTGAGAGTTATGTCGCAACACACAAGTGTGAATAACTGTTTTTATTACGTGGTCACTATTGCTTTTTCTGTTATCACAGATTGTTTGATATGTATTGAGTTATGCGTTTTTGAGTTAAATCACCGCAGTGTCCATCTGTGAAGGACGTAAGCTGTCAAACATACACAACTATTAGCCAATCATATCAGAGGGCATTTACTTCCGAATCTACAATCCGCCACAACTATTCAAACAGAGCGTTCTGATGAGGGGGTTAAAACAGGACAGAAAATGGCCTATTACTTCTAAATGAAGATTTTTTGATGTAAAAATAGCATTATAGCATTATAAGTGGACCTCAGAGAACAGTACAAAATAAAAAACAAAGGCAGTTCATGACCCCTTTAAAGGGGACCTATTATGCCACTTTTTACAAGATGTAAAATAAGTCTCTGATGTCCCCAGAGCGTATATGTGAAGTTTTAGCTCAATATACCCCACAGATAAATTTTTACAGCTTGTTAAAATTGCCACTTTTAAGGTATGAGCCAAAACTTCCTGTTTTGAGTGTGTTGCTTTAAATGCGAGTGAGCTGTTGCTTCCGGAGAAGAGGGCGGAGCTTCAAGAGCTCAAGCTCCGCATTTGCAGTGCTAGCCTTTACAAATAAACATCCCCCTATTAGTACAAGCCTGTTATCTTTACAGAAAACTACTCGGTTTCAAAGTCAGTCATCTGATTATACTGTGCATGGCCACCTATGCTTTATGAATTACACAGACAGGAGCATTGAAGCGATAAAATAACAACATAGCTGGTCTCATGCTATCACAACTTTATAAGTCCCACTTGATTATGAGCCTGACAACTTCTGCCGACATCGACTACATTGCTTTCATATGCAACTTTAATAACTGTCACATTCCTATTCATGATCATTCTGGCAGCACTGAAGGCAGCATTAGTAACACACAGAGACAATGATAGCTTTAGCAATTAGCCTTAATAGAGTCTCACAGCTCTTTTCCAGAAAGGCAATTTGAAAACAAACGCTGATACTTACTTTGTTCGAGCTGTCGCTCGTAAATGGGCGCTGGTATTGATTCACAAACATTTAGGGACTTTACCGACATTTTTTCCGATATTTCTTCGGAAATAAAATTTAACCACAGTGTCCTCGCTCAGATGAGGGGAGATTATATGAATACATATTATTATATCCTAAAACACAACACTTCTTGTAAAGCGCTTTTTGGTGCTGACAGTGTATATATCTCCAGTAATGACGGACTGCATCTTCTCACCAGGTCAAAGTTTATGCCAATAAGGTAGAGAGCGCCACAAATGGGCTTTGACTTTTCCCTCAGTGACCTGCACAGAGGGAGAATCTGAAACAGCTCTGTTGGAGAGACTGTTTATGATTTATTGGTTTTATAAAAAAAATACGAGTTGGTGGATTTAACATTATAGGCTGGTTGTTTTCACACACTGCGAGTCAAACAACTGTGTTCAACAATTTTATAAAAGTGGGATTAATGATAGGTCCCTTAAAGAAATGCACTTATTTTGATAAAAAGTTGACTAACGCATTTGCCGAAGACATGTACAATACTTCATTATAATTTTGATTATAATTTGATCATAATGTAGTGAATTATTCAGTATTACATTTAAAGTTACTATATTTTAAATGCATTAAATTGCAACCTCATCAGTACATTAACTGTAAATATATTTAAATACATGACATACAAGTTTCAATATAAATCATATTAAAGTACATTTTAGTTTACCACAAATGGTTGTCAGTACAATCTGCAGTACATTGTAACCATATTTTAAAGACAGTACAAAATAAACATAATTATGAAATTACGTATAAAGATGTACTTACAGTAAGTCCTACTCTCAGAAGAAAAAAAAGTGTACCTTTTGAAAAGGTACCACCCCAGTGACAGCTTTTGTACCTTTTTTTTTCCTGAAAGTGTAATTAAGTGGACCAAAAAGCACTCTAAAATTTAGCTAATTGCATTTCATATAAATTTAAACTACAATATATTTTTTGTTTAATTGGAATTAACATTCAGTTTATTGCTGAAAAACATTACATTCAGTTCTTTTCAGTACTATGTCTTCCTTTGCATAGGAAGTAGTAATTGTGCAAATTAACAACGTTGATGATGTTAATTATTTTTAATTTTTTGGACTGAAAATTCCTCTGTTTTGAATCTCAAATGAGCACCATGGTTTTTAAAAACCGTTAATTTTTTCCAAGAAATTTATGGTGTTCATCCCTACCTGGTAGTGGCACTGTTGAGTGTAAAGTACTGTGAAGTTCCCCAATCAAATGAAAGAGTAAGATAAAAATCTACTCTCCTGTCAAAAGGGGGCAGCATTTCATTCAGCAGTCAGTAAGTTCCTTTACTAACCTGAAGGGGGCAGCATTAGACAAGTTAATCTTGGTAATGCAATACTAAGATCATATCAGAAGATGGCAGTATTGAGTGCACAAAGAGATTTACATCCTGTAAATGAGACTGTCTGTCATACAGCACTCACCGATGAGAGCCCCTGTATGCTATGCATATGCATATGCTAAATATGAAAAATTAATGTAATAACACCAAAGGGTAGCGAGATTGTATCGTACAGACATGCATAATCCCACATGTCACTGCCTGAGATTACATGAGGTATGGATTCCCCACGGGAATGCATGACCTTGACTTCCACAGGGCCAAATCGAGGTGAATGAATTGTAGATACCCGTCCTGGATGTTTTGGCATGTGCGCGTGTGCGTGACACTGTGTGCAGATCAGCCCGTGGTGTTTGCTAAATTGATTAATGGAGGTGTCACTGTCCCAATATGGCAGTGATGTCTGCACACTGAGAGAGAGGGTGATGGAGGGCCGGCCGGCAGGAAATGAGAGAGGAGAGGAGGATGAAAATGAAGGAGGGGAAATGAGATGGAGAGAGAGGAGGGGAAAAGGAAGAGGGGGCACAAAAGTAGGGGGTTGTGGGAAAAGAGAGATAGCATGGTAGAGAAAAAGCAATTTAGGAGGAGGAATGGGAAGAGTAGATGATTTATGCGCTACATCTACTTAGTAAATGGTGTTTTCGCACAGTTTTTACCTGGCTGGAAACGCACTCCCAGGTTATCACATGCTTTTTGCCGCCACCTGCCTCTGCCAGCAGCCGTGATAACCTGCACAGCAGTGGCTATACTGATCTATACGTACCTTTAAATGTAACAGATCACATTTGTACTGTCTAATCCATAATGTGTGTCAATACTTAAAACTGCTTTTGGCTACAGTTGGAAATCATTCAGTTGCAAACAATGAGTCACATGACACAAATTGCTAATGATGCTGATGGGAATTGCTCAGTTAGCAACAAGACAAAACACTGTAGATATGTCTACTGGCTACAACATCCTAGCAACCTTAGCAACACAATAATGTATAATGAAATGGTTATCAACCAGCCCTAAAACCCCTAGACATTTCCAGCAACAATCATGTCATCTGAGATATACCTAGAAAACAGTCAGAAGACCCTAGCAACCAGCTAGAACACCTTAGCAACACTTAAATGGCTAGCAACCAGCCAAAAAACCCTAGACATTTCTAGAAACAACCATATCACCTGAGATATACCTAGAAAACAGTCAGAAGACCCTGGCAACCAGCTAGAACACCATAGAAACACCGTAATGCATAATTAAATGGCTAGCAACCAGCCAAAAAAAAAAAAAAAAACTAGACATTTCTAGCAACAACCATAACACCCTAGAAATACCTAGAAAACAGTCAGGAGACCCTAGCAACCAGCTAGAACACCCTAGCAACACCATAATATATAATTAAATGCCTAGCGTCCAGCCAAAAAACCCCGAACACTCCTAGCAACAAGACAGACCACCTTAGATACACCAAGCAACCAACCAGAACACCCTAGCCTCGTTCAGCCAAAACAGCCTAGTTACATCTATAGCAACTCAGCAACACCTAACAACCAGTCAAACCTTATATACACCTATTAAACCGTCAGAGGACCCTAGCAACCCAGCTTGAACAGCCTAGAAACACCTAAATGTATAAATAAATTTCCTAGAAACCAGTTAAGGCCTGTTCACACAAAGGACGAAAACTATAAAGATAACAATAAAGATATAGCTTCAAAACATAGCTCTCAATCTTAAAAAATAGCAGAGTCCACACCACAGCTATAAAGGTAAAGGCACAGAGAAACAATATCGTTGGAATCACTTTCAGAACGATTTCTTTCCAGCTGATGAACAATAAAAACGTTGACACACAATCAGAATCTATCCTGCTATAATAAGCTTGAGGATTTAAAGTGACAGACGAGCATGCGCTGACAATAAACAGACGATATCGTTCGCTGGTGTGGACGCTATATCGTTATCTTTATGGTTATCTTTATAGTTATCATTCTTGGTGTGAATAGGGCTTTAGAACACCCTACATAGCAACAAGACAGATCATAGCAACAAGACATATCACCATAGATACTCCTAGACACCAGCCAGAATACCCTAGCAACACCTAAATGTATAAAGAAATGCCTAGCAAACAGCCAAAAAAACCCAACACTTCTAGCAACAAGACACACATTACATTAGATACACCAAGCAACCAGCCAGATCACCCTAGCCTAGTTCCTAGTTTAGCCAAAACAGCTTAGTTACATCTAGAGCAACCTAGCAACACCTAACAACCAGTCAAACAATCCTAGCCACTCCAAGCAAAACAGATCACCTTAGATAGACCTAGAAAAGAGTCAGAACACCCTAACAAGACTTAAAAGTAAAAATACATGCCTAACAACCATCCCAAAACCCAAGACAATCCCTTCAACAAGACAGATCATTATAGATACTCCTAGAAACCACTCAGAACACCCTAGCAACAAATCAGAACAGCCTAGTACCTAAAGCAACCTAGCAACACCTAACAACCTGTCAGAGGACCCTAACAATGCCTAACAATCAGACAAAAATCACTAGCCTCTCATAACGACAAGACAGATTGCCCTAGATACATCTAGCAATCAGCCAGAACACCCTAACAACACCTAAATGTATATATAAATGCCTATCAACCATACAGAACACCTTAGGCACTCATAGCAATGAGATATAACCCTAGATACACCTAGCAACCAGCCAAAACACCCAAGCCACTCCTAGCAAAAAGACAGACCACCCTAGAACAACCAGAACACCCTAACAGCCAGCTAGAACATCCTAGAAACACCTAAATGTTTAAATAAATGCCTAGCAACCGGCCACAACACCTTAGACACTCATGGCAACCATATATCACCCTAGATACTTCTAGCAACCAGCCACAACACCCTTGCAACACCTTAACATATGAATAAATGCTTAGCAACCAGCTAGAACACCCTAGCAACGCATAGCAATAATCTGTCACCCTTGATACATCTAGCAACCAGCCACAACACCTTAGACACTCATAGCAACAACATATCACCCTAGATACATCTAGCAACTAGCCAGATCACCCTAGCAACACCTAAATGTATAAATAAATGCCTAGCAACCAGCCTCAACACCCTAGCATTCAGTCAGGCAAATATAATCTCCATACATTTTTACTTTGATATCACATAGATACAGATGCAAACGTAAAAAAATAAATGTGGATGCTATGTGGTTGCTAGGGGTTCTGTGTGGTTGCTAGGGTGTGGCTCAGTGGTTGCTAGGGGGATGTGAGTGGTTGCAAATTGGTTGCTTTCCAGCCCAAGTCAGATAAGTCCATCTCCTCTATAATATTCAAGTATCTAGTTAAGGCTTCGGCCCCTTTTTCAATGCAAGTCTTTTTCATCTTCATCATCCACAAAGCAAAAATCGAAGTCTTCTCCTTTAGAAAAGTAATAGCCTCTCCCCAGCTATAGTCACTTAATTTGAGGTATCATTTAGCATCATTTAGCAGCAGAATGAGTTAAACATTGAAGCTTAATATTTAGGTTAGGTGTTTGTTCAAATCACTAACCCTAAGTATGAGCAATAATTATAGAGATGCTTGCCTTAACAAGCACGACTTATAGATCTAACAATGACAATGTACTGCATCAGACTAGAGGAAGTATTGAAAGTTCTGGGATTGAATGCACTGTCTGGTCATTTAAAAGGAACAGGCGCTGTCTGTGTATATCATTAGGCTTTAGTGGGTGAGACAGGATGATGTGGTGTAGCCTATTGATTAATGAAATAGGTGGCTAAGAATGAGTGTAATGAAGGCTTGGTATTTGTTATGGCTTTTAGTCATTAGACAAGCACACTGCTACCCTCCAGAGAGAGGACTTTAGGAGATGCTGCCGTTCAATATTGATGTTGAGAATGAAGCTCTGTGATTGGTCCACTCTCAACGTTCAGCATGCCGCATTAGAGGATTTTAATTAAGAGAGGATGCACACAGTGCCGGTGCAATCTTGCTCTCTCTCTCTCTCTCTCTCTCTCTCTCTCTCTCTTTCTCCACCTATCGATGGAGCTCACAGCATGTAAAAGGTCATCACATGAAAGCATTTGTGTCCGTGTGAATGAAAGCACCGTGCTTGTCAGAGTAGGTTTTAATTCATCCTGTGTATGTGTTTCTATGCACCCTTGAATGTCTGTTTTGCACTGCGTTTCTCTCTGTGTATGATAATTTCACGGGTAGCCGAGAAAAAGGTCTCCCTTTGGATCGATTTCCCCAATGGCATTTACATGACATTCGCAGTGCCCACTCAAACCTGGAACCGGTTTCTGCATCCATGGACCTAATCTCATTCTCAATAGAAGTCTATGAAATCCGTGTGCAGTCGGGCGGGAGAATGAGACCGTAGAGAATAAACAAGGGTCAGCTTGAGCTCTCCTCATTTTCGGAGCCGCATTTTATTTAAAAGTGTCGATAAATTATTCAGGAGCAATCACAGAATGTTACAACCTGGAAGAAACGGCATGCACCTTCAGCACAGCGTGTCAGAAAACCTCCTGTTTGCTATTTTCTTGTCCATGTTACCCAGTCCCTGCACCTGCCACTGCACACATCACCAAAATACAACACAACCACAGCTACTGACTTGTCACATACGTTAAGACACCTGCCACGTTGACTTCCAGAAAATGACACATCTGTAACACCTACCGGGTGACGTCTAACACGATGCAACGCTCATCACAGCTGCTTCCCCTAGGACAGCACACTCAGTATCTCATATACCATAGTGGATTTTTAACCTTGGGTTATCATGTTCCATGTCGCACACTGTTCAAGCCTTGAGTTAGTAATTAAAGCTGAAATGGGTGATTTTTTTGGATGTTAAAATGCTTCCTTCCCTCTACTGGTATTAATATATTAATAATATACCATATAAATCTGTATGTTAATTTACTGAAAAAGTGCAAAGACAGACATATATATATATATATATATATATACATGCACAAAAAGGGACAGTAAAAATTATGTTACAAAATATTATAAAATAATTCTCAAATAAATTCTGGGGAAAAAAGTATAATGGTTTCCTAAAAAATATTAAGCAGCACAACTGTTTTCATCATTGATAATAAGAAAAAAAGAGCAACAAATCAGCATATTAGAATGATATCTGAAGGATCATGTGACACTGAAGACTGGAGTAATGATGCTGAAAATTCAGCTTTGCATCACAGGAATAAATTACATTTTAAAATATATTACAAAGAAAACAGATATTTTAAATTGTAATAATATTTTACAACATACTGTATCATATCTGTATCATATACATATATTGTTTTACTGTATGCTTGATTAAATAAATGCTGTTGTTGAGCATAAAAAACCTCTATTAAAACATTTTAAAAATCATATCATATTTGAACAGTCCACACTGAAAATCTAGAAATTATAATTCAATTCAAACCTGGAAATAAACAACCGTTTACAATTTTAAATTATTTTTAAAAAATGAATGAGATATTTAAGATCATTTTTCTCTCAAATTGTTATGCTGAATTTATAGTGAAAAAAGGCAGAATAGAAGCATTTTCCACTTTGAGTGGTCTCGTTTTGACCCCACTTTATATAATAGTTCTGTCTTAATCCCTGTTAAATCCTTAGATAACATTTTCAGTGCTATTCATTGCCGAATCTAAACACAGTCGACTGTCTGTCGCTAAACAACCCTACAGTTACCTTCTAGCAGTGTTGTTTCATGCTGCACACTAGGGTTAAAACAATTATAACCACCAATTAGTGTGAATTGCTGGCTAACCCAGGGTTAAAAGTGGCCTAACCTGAGGTCCAGAAATACCCAGGGTTAAGCGTAGCACAGAAATCCTGAAATCAGATTCACTCACCTCCACATGTCAGTCAGTGATGATCCCGGATTGCGTGTTGGAAAGGCAGCAGTGGCCTGAAAGTGGTGTGGTGAAGCCGGCATCATCAGCTCTGTGATTTCTCCGTTGACCTCCATCATCCAGCTGATCATCAGCACCGCCTAGGTTAAGTGGCTCACCTGTGGACAGCGTTAGAGAGAAATGATCCACATAGCATCCTAATCCTCCAGACCAGCTCAGCTGCCGGCTCTCCCCCCTCCTTCCTCCTTCCTTCTCTACCTATCCCACTCACACTTTCTCTATTACCCTGTCAAGCTCTTGTGTACATTTAATAATGTGACCATTGATTTGAATACAAGTATTCTCTGCCCCTGAAGGCTAATGCAAAATAGCTCCACTGCAACCACGGCGTTCAGCGCGACAAAGGCGATGGCCATGACAGCTGACAGCAATGGAGCACTGGAATATTTTCTCAGCAAGACTTAAAAGACGTCGTTGGAAATTGCTGTTACCTGCTGTCCGCTATGTAGCGTGTTCCCCACGCAAATAATGGAACTGCATAATTACATTCTGATAGTGCAACTGCATGCGTTTGAATGAACCGAACAGACTGAGCTCAACAGTAATTTATAAGAACCGCACGCTTTAGAGCATGCCGCTTTTTAGCCAGGAGCGTTAACCATCAGTGGGCTAGCGGAGGATTTAGAGGGACAGACGTTCAAAACAGCAGGTGTGTTATTAAGCAGTGCCTGGTCATATTTCACACTCCAATTCAGCAGAGCAGCCAGGAGCTGCGGTTGCGGCTCGCTCACTGTGCCGCAATCCTGGCACGGATAGATTCTTCCGTTGCTTTGTTATTAAAGCATCCAACACAGACACGGTTTAAAACTTCTCTGTCGTGGAAGAGCGTGGCGAGTGGCGCTTTTTTCTCCATGTTTGATCGTGCCTTGGCTCCTCAGTCATCATGACGGCTGAGTGATCTGTCTCCTAATGTTCTCTGATTCATTTACTTCTGGGAGGCCTGGGGAATGGGCCACGATGCAATTCTGAACTCTGGCATTTAGCAGTAAATGAAATTTGGTGTCAAATCTAACAAATCTGTTTGGAGAACGCACTCCATGGCGAGCAAATAAAAGGATTACTGGGGTGATGAGAGGGAAGTCTTTGGATGGATGCTGAGATTGCACCCCAGACTGTCTGTAGGGGGTTGGGTATTTATTTACTCAAAGTCATGCGTTGTTTGCATGTCTGGTTTTGATTCTCCTCCGCATATTGAGTCGACCTCTTTCGTTATTGAATTATGCCTTGTGAAAAATAACAGCAGACACCTTTGTTCGTCCTTTGTGTGCTTCAGAGAACGTGATGCATATCAGTGGCACCTTACAACTGCCTGCCTGCCTTCATGTGTTTGGTGACCTGGCAACCTCAAGAACCAATCAAGTTGCCCAGCTGTGACCTGGCAACCAGAACAGCCAATCACAGTGTCCCGCTGTGACCTTGCAGCCGTGGCATGGCAAGGCGACTTGCGCAAACCATGATCATTAGCCAGCAACCACCTGTCACTTCGCTTATATCCGCTTGTCTGTAGAGGTCAAAGAATCGATTGTAATTGCAGAGGATGTCTTTCTTTGTAAAATGATAGTCTCTCTTACGAATATGATGTCGATGGGGTGTCATTTTGTTCGACAAGATGTGTCTTGATGGTGGGTTACAGCACAGCTCATTTATCTGCTTCTGAACCAGGACCTTGTGGTACATTCTGACATTTCTTCACAATTTAATGACCAAATATACCCTGACAGTTGATTTTAGGTGTTTTGTGGACAAGATAATAATAAACACTCTTGTACAGTTGTATTCTAGAATTTGTGTGCTGTATCCCATAATGAGCACTTTCCCCAACTTTATGGCCTAGTAAGAAATATTGCACAAATGCAAACCAGGCTCTTCCATTAAGACCCTGCAACTCAATTCTGTAATTAAGGCTAGGTTGTAATTCCAAGCCCCAGGCATATTAGTAATGCGAGTTAAATGGCTGTGGAGCTGCTGCCCTTCACTTAAGGAATGGTGTCAGATTTCTCTAGTAAGAGAAGCCAGATTCACTGCAGCACCTGGAATGAACACAAATGGATGTTACTGCATCCGTGGGTTTTAGTAGTAGAGTTGGGTATCGAGAACTGGTTCTTACTCCAGTTTGGAAAAAAAAAATGACTATGGTAGTCTGATTACATAATGAATGACTTTCGTGAGCCAGTTCTTCAAAACCATACAGCAAATCTAGTGTCAGCTATCAAACAAATGGCTCCAATAGGTCTTTTTGTTTTAATGAATCTACAACATACAGCTCAAACAGAGTTGCCCAACTCTTGAACGATTGGTTTTGCTTTAGGTTTTAGATTCACTAAAAAGTGTTGGCTCATAAGAGTCAATGTAATCTTATTCATGAACAAATGAGCAGGTTCTTTTTGCTGATTCAAAAGAATACAGTACGACCGGCAGACTAATTGTCTAATGGATTTTTTTATGAGTCAGTTCTTTTTAGTGAATTAAAAACATACAATGTAAAGTCCAATTCCTAAATGAATGATTCTAATCAGCCATTTATAAAAACCTACAGTGCAAACTGTGTAGTCCAATTCCCAAACAAAATACAATCGGTGTAGTCCAATTTTTTTATTGAATCAAAATTCAACAGTGTGGTGTGATGTAATTGTCTAATGAGTAATTCTATTTAGTAAATTCTTGTAAGTGAATAAAAAACATAAAGGCACAGCATAAACGAGTGTAGACCAATTCTTGAACAAATGACACTTATGAGCCATTTATTAATCAAAAACATGCAGCACAATCAGTGTAGTCTGATTCCTGAACAAATGACTCTTATAAGTCAGTTCGTTTTGGTGAATCAAAACCATACAGCAGAAACAGTGAAGTCTCAAACAAATGGCTCCCGAACCAATGAATCTTATAAGTTGGTTGATTTTAGAGAATATAAAACATACAACTCAACCAGTGTTGCCAGACTTCTGAGCAATTCTTTGTAGCGGATCTAAAATCTAAAGCACAACCAGTGTTGATCGATTCCTGAAATGACTCTGAGTTAGTTCTGTCTTGTGAATCAATCACAGCTTCACATCAAAAACAGCTTACAGCTTATTACTGAGAGACTTAAATCAGTGTAGCTACTGACTGATAGGTAATGTGATACTCATAATGCAGTGTATCAGTAGTATTTTACAAATATTACCACATTTTTTGTTTGTTTGGTATTGTTGTTAAACATATAGCAAACCAGTTATTGGATTGCATTTATATAAGGGTGGTAACATTAAAAAGTCATAAAAATCCTTCACAAGAACTGTTTTAAATTTGGCAACAATTGGAAATGGAATGTCAGTTTTCCCCAAAAATATCCATTCATTAAAAGTATTAAACGAATCATTAATGGAACCATTTAGGAATCAGAAGCGTAACCAGAAACATTTAACTCATTACAATTCCCATCTGCAGTTTTAAGGTTCAGAGAACAGGAACACAATGACAGAGATTTAGATCATTCCTCCAACTGTGAGTGTGAGCCCATCAAACACAGGAGATCTGGCTGCAGGTCCATTTATACTCGAATTAGATGCCGAATTGCGCGGTTATCTCAGCATCAATCCCATTTGACTCTCCACCAACCAGTAGACAGTGTGGATATGGCTGTATCTTAAAATGATCCGTGCCTTTAGATCTGAAGAGAGTGATTTAATTGGTCCCATTAAGGCAGCAATGGAGTGCATCAGGTGTCTGAATTACTGGCAGACACAGTGAAAGGTGGCCCACAGGGACGTCGGCAGCCTGCTGCCAGCTCTTTGTGTATGCAGAGGGAGTGTGGGGTAGAGCTGCTGACCTCCACGTGCTACAGCTTTGCAGGGCTGTGCATGACAGTGCCGAGATTTCTCTCGAGAGGCAGTTTTGCCTCACATTCCCCCAGTCGCCTTCAACCTTGACATTCTTCTCAAAAAGCATGTGCGGATATCCATACTAATTCTGGTGACATCCAGTCTGCTGTGTCGTGATCCTACTCCGAGCAGCCCGGGACATGCTACTCAGTCCTCTTAATGCAAATGCACAGACAGACACAGCAACAGAAGGACAGTAAAAGGGAATATTTATCTTTCAGATTTTGACAGAGATGAAATACCAGTATAGTGCTTACTGCACAGTATATACTGTAAACTGACCACTAGAGCTGCAAGATTATGCCAGAAATCACAGTTGTGGTCATTTCTCTTGATTTTGTAACTATGATATATTAGTTTTGATTACTGGTCTGTACAGCAAAATCACTGACTGCCTAGGTGTTCTGGACTTTACATTACAATTAAGTGAAAATTTTGTCATCATTTACTCACCATCATGACGTTCCAAACCATTAAAACATTTGTTCATCTTAAAAGGTACAACATAAACCAGTGTAGCCCAATTCCTGAATGAATTACTCTTATGAGCCAGTTATTAATCAAAAACATCCAGCACAATCAGTGAAGTCTGATTCCTAAATAAATGATTCTAATCAACCAGTTCTTTTTAGTGAATCAAAATGATGTTCCAAACCAATAAAACGTTTGTTCATCTTCAAACACAAATTAAACCTAATAGGTTTCTGTCCCTCCAAGGAAAGTCCAATTTACCAAAACTTTCAAGATTCAAAAAGTTCATGAAGATATTGTAAAATTAATCGAGCATTTTAATTCAGGTTTACTGAAGAGACACGGTTTCTTAAAATAAAACCAGTTGGAAATAGAAACCTTGGATTCATTTGGAATACTAGTTTGCAATTAGTTACGCCATGTTTTATTACTTATTTGATCAGTATAACAGCCCTGATATTATTTGTTTATTAACTGTCCTTTGACATCACCTTAAAGCTCATTTATTGCAGTGGAAAGCAAGGTCAAGTCACATTTTATCATATAGTATTAGAAAACAAAAGGTCAAGGTTTTGCAAAAGGTCAAGGTCACATTCAAATATACCTGTGTAATCTGACAAAGTTATGATGAAGTTTTGCAAGCAATTGTAGTATAACAGATATTTTACCAGTGTCCGGTTCAGTTTTGGAAGGCTCTTAAGTCATGAAATGGACTTATATTTTTCTTACTGTAGTTGTGCAAGTGTTATTGAGTGCCGGCAGTATATATACTATATACTTCAGAAATAATAGTGTGCAGCAGCAAAATTGGCCTTTCGACATATTGGTACAAGTAAGAAAGCCTGGGTTATGAGCATGCCAATATCTCCTTCCCGATCAGCTTATCAAGGTCTTCAGGATTGCTACAGACTTCCAGGGTCTCAGGGGAAGGTGGCCCTCCAGAAATACTGGACACCCCTGACATACATCAAAGAGGAAATCAATGGAAAATAGCCCAAAATTGTTCATGGTATATTTATGTATTTAGCTTCTAGCTAAGAGATTTTTTTTTTTTTTTTAGATAATATCACTGGCCCGCCTGGATGGTTGGCAACTGAAGCTCAGCCAGAGGCAGCAGCATCAATATTAGCATACCAATTAGATCAGAATCCCTTTCACAAGAACAAGTGTGAATAATTTAAATAATAAATGAATCATCAAAGTGTTAATTGGCTAAAAAAGAGGCGAGTTAATAACATATGGACTGTGTTTCCAGACTATCACCAACTCATTCACTCTATAGTCTTAAGTAAACTTCAAATGTTTTGTTGTACTATTGTGGTGATGAATCAAAAGTTCGAAGTTTTTTGATTATTTATATTCCGTCTGTAGAGAACTCTGGAGCACTGGTTTGTTTCCGATCGGGCAAGAACCCTAGGACTATTAGTTTTTGCAAAAAAATTCAATATGCTAGAATTCTTTTAATGACGGAAACAAACAAAGCCATGCACAGCAGAACTGTTTTGCATCTCTGAGCAACACACAACAGTGTTTCGTTACTGAATCAATCAGCCGTTTGAACGAATCAATTAAATGAATGACTCAATGACTCACTCACGCAGTGATTTGCTGCCACCTACTGGCAATTTTAGGGTTATATTTACAGTATATTTTCCCTTTTTTCCTCAAAATCATTTCAAATATCACTATTGAATAAAACACTAGCACAATAACATGCTCAGCAAAATATCATCTGATCATCGCTATCGAGATATATATGTATATATTTTTATCGTTATATCACACCCCTACTTTTGTGCATTTTTTGTAGTTATCACTGCCACATTTGACCAAGACCACATTCAGGCCAAGTCCTTTTGCCTTAGATCTCAGCAAAAGTACTAAAATTCTACCATGTTTCAGAGATGTAAAACACCATTTTAGCAATGTCATGTAATTTACCATAGAAATACTATATAACTATTACTTTACCCATTATAGTGCCACCTATAGGCCAATCTACATAAAAATTGGTGTACTTGTTTAGAATTATAAGTTGCATTCGCTTACCTAATTTTGTGAAGTTCTGAGGTTTCTCTTACCAGTTATATGCTTTTGGGTAAATTGGTCTAGAATTGAGTGCTAGCGCCACCCTGGAGGCTAATCGCCACTCTGCATGCGCCGCACATACAGGGGTGTATTTCATCTGTGGCACAACCCCAGGGCACTTGCAGCAGCTGCTAAGCTAATACCAGTTCTCTGATATATAACCAGCACCTCTGGGTTTTAATGTTGGAGAGAATGTGAAAATTGAAACAGTTTGTGAGAGAGAGAAACAGAAATGTGGCCTGAAACCTCTGCAGCTATTCCATCTCGGTTGAGCCTGAAGTGCCTCGCTTACCAAAAAAAAAAAGACTCTTGTTGTTTTAAAACATGCAGATTCCAGAATCGCTAATCAGCTTTGCGCCAGATTGTCAGTGAAAATATATCGCCCTAACAATCTGAATTTCCCAAGGCATCTACTGAAAGTCATATCTCGTGTTTCTAGCTGGGATTTCATTATTCATTTTTTGAGGTCTGCTTGATCATGGCCCATGTCACCCCTAACTTTGAGTATCTATGTGATGTAACCGGGCTTGAGCTGTGTTTTTGCAGAAAGAGAAGTTGCAAGATCAGTCAAGAGTGTGCTGGGAATAAACGGAGCAGGAGAAAACAGATAGATCACTGCAGCGATTCTCATCAACTCTCAGGATTAGTGAGAGGGCGAATGTGTTACCGAAGCCACTGAACGTGTAGAAAAACGGCACTCAGCTCAGAGGAAAAACATTGGGTTCGGGGGAAGGTGAGGAAGAGAGCTAGAGGAAGCGAAGGATCAGTGTCAGCCCATCAGTTTGTTGATACATTATTGAAGACTACAGTCGGGCACACGTAGTCAGTCCTCTGTGGATCCTGTTTACCACGATGTATCTGCTGTAAGGTGCAGGATTAGTGTGAGTGGTGGCTGGGAGTTTGGAAATAGATGGTGCAGTGGAGATGAAGGTGTGTGGGAGAGAGGAATGAAGCATGTGATTCATAATGTAGTGGATAGTAGGTTCTGTCTAAAATGCTTCAGGATACATTCAATCCTTATATTGATTGGAAAACAACAACAAAAATTGAGTGACATGAAAACAGACTAAACTGTGACTGAAAATGAATGCAAGTGTGTGCAATTGGGAGCTATAATTAAGTTCTGAGGAATAGACAGTGAGAGAAAGAAAAATGTGGATCCGAGGCGGATGGCTTGGGTGTATTTGGCAGAAAAAGATGTGGGGAGACGGGTGGGTAATAAACCAGAGTGGTTGTGTTAAGGGATTGCAAATTCAAAGTGCTCTGTGAAACGGAGAAGGAAAATGAGCCCCACACATCTACGACTCTTTCTCTCTCACACACACACGCTCCTTTCTATCTCTCTTTCTCTCAGTTTCTCTCTCACACGCACATACATACATCTCTCTCTCTCGCTCTCTGTCTCTCTCTATAAACGAGCACATTCTCTCTCTCTCTCAGTCTCCTGCTGCATCCAACGAACACAACACACTCACTCACTGCTGTGACTTCGTTAATCGCTTCTTTTGTTTCCGTACTGGATTCTATACCAATCAGCCACAAAGACATCTTCCGTTTTTCAGCGCTAATCGGTTTTCACTCCGAATTCACCGTCTCGTTTCGTTTAAAGACGCGCACAGAAGATTCCAGCGGATCGTCTGTAACGCTGCGCTCTCTATAAACAAACATGTAACGTTCATTTCTGTGCTCTATTCGTTTCGCGTTCAGGAGAAGCGTGAGTATAAGACTACAGCACGACAAACTCTTGAGACAACGACACATTGTTATTGTTTTTAGCTCTCGCGCTCGTTAACGTTATTTCGCGTGAATGCACGCTCTTGTTAAATTTTAATCCGCGGCTTTAGAGGGTTTGTAACGTCAGTTGACTTGATTTCGGCTATTTAAAACTTTGGTGAACCTTTGAAACTTAGTACGTTTTATAACCGTTCATGTAAACACTGGCTAGTTAAATGGGCGGGCCTTGTTAACGCGATTCTAATAGTTAAAATTTCCTCTCCGCAGATTTGTTACGTTAATTGGGAATCAAAACCACATGCCTTTGAATCGCCATCGATGTTGTTGTCGTAAATGCATCCAAGTTGAAAATGTAAAGGTGTATTTTAGTGCGTCTAAAAGTATATTAGAGATCTTTAGGAGTTCAGGGTAATCGACAGTGCAGCATTCACGTGATATTTTGAAAGAATAATTTCAGCAGTGAAGGAGACTGAAATTTATACCGTTCAAAATATTTTTTATGAAAGTAAAATTCTTGGCAAAAACCTACAGCCTTGCCTTTCATGTAAAATAACACCAAGAACATAAACTGTGTTGGCACACACTCTTGCCCACTATGGCCAAACTATCCTGGCAGCATCACAACAGAGGACGGCGCTTGATATCAACTTCCTACTTTATTTTGGCCACCCTTACTTTACTGTTGTCCTGGTCCTGCCCCGTTCTAGGCAAGAAGAAGCTCTACATTGGAGCCCTGTTCCCGATGAGCGGCGGATGGCCGGGTGGCCAGGCTTGTCTCCCTGCTGCCCAAATGGCCCTGGATCTGGTGAACAAGAGAACGGATATTCTTCCGGATTATGAGCTTGAATTAATCTACTATGACAGTATGGTAAGTGAGCACTGCATGTGAGCCTCTTTAATTACTTTCCATTATGTGAACTGTTTGATAGCATGCAATTGAGTGTGCACCAAACTAGTCATTCCATAAGAGTGTTTACTTGCTGTTGATGTTATTTATTCAAACAGTGTGGAGCGTCATTATCAGTGGCTTGCTGAAGATTTGTGTTCACAGGAGATTTCTGAGCAAATTTACATTTTACTACAGCATATTAGGTCAGCTGTAGTATGCTAATAGGGGTTTGGTGGACGCTAATGAACATAATGTTCTTTAAATGAGAATTTGTACTTGATTCAGCATGACTTCATTAAAGCTGCGCAGAGGAATGTTTTGACAGCATCATATTATTCATCGGTTATGCTGTCACCTGAGGTTTGCTGGCAAAAATCTATTCATAGAGCTCAATATACCTTCCACTTTCCCTGTTCGTATCTTTCCATTTGCTTCACTCTCTCTCTACTTCTCTCCGTCTTTCCCACCTGCGTCCCTCCTCCCCCGCACAAGAGATGCCAGTGCATACTGCCTCTCTCTCACTCACACACACACACACACACACACACACACATATGCAGAGTGCAAGCCAGAGTTTTAGACAGAAAAGACATACAGATACATGCAGAGCGCAAACAGTTAATTCCCTGTGACTGTTCGGTGTTGCTAAGAGCTTCGCCGTGATTGGTCGGAACGGGTCTGCATTGGAACCCCGCTTCAAAGATACAGGAGAAGGAGGAAAGACTGGGGGTGGAGGTTGGCATGACAACAGTTACCAAGACCACTGCTGTTCAAACAAACACATAAGGCCACAGATTGCTCTGACAAAAGAGAGAAAAAGCACGGCCCTTTATGATTATTGCATAAACAGAGGCAGATGGATAAATGGGAGAAATTAGCCGGCTGGTGTGAGACTATAGCCGTATGAAGTACCGTTCTTCCGTCTGCACTCGGACATATTGAGAGCATCGTTTCTGATCCCCAGCGGTAGGTGGATGTACTCGGGACCCCTGCGGATCCGAATGAATGCATGCACACAGAAACACGCTCATGCAGAGAGCTGCTTCTGATTAGGATTCAGCACCACGGACAGCTACATTTAGAGAGCAGGAAAGCGCTGTGTCATCAGGAGGTATAAAGCGAGCAGGAACATTTCATCTGAGTTGGGTTTTAGGTATTCAGACCCAAATGTTCCCTCCTGAGCCACAGAAAGAACAGGCTCATTAAACCTGCGCCCAGCACGGTTCCGGGCCGTTCTGATTGGAGCGGAGGACGGCGCTCTCCGTTGGGTGACAGGGATGGTACGAGGGGGGCAGGCTTATTAGTATGGACTGGACCTGTGCCTGATTTCCTCTGAGCCCTAGTGTGAGATCACTTGGCCTTAAACACTTGCACCGTGGGGTCGTTAGTGTGTTTTTGGGGTTTGTTCGTTCACTGATTTGAATGATGGAAGAGACTCTGAAATCCCTTGTTCTATGTGTTTTCAGTGCTGTAGAGTCAGTATTTAAAAGTGGAATCTTTCCTCATTTCCAGGGTTCTCAGAAGTGGAAGTCATCATAGTTGGGTAAATTTGTAGAGTAGTGAACAGAAACTACAACAAATATAAAAAAAAATATATATATTTTTTGCATTCCCGTTCGCTCCAAAAGTAAGAAAGAAGAAAAAGCCCTGTCTTTGCCCTATCTCAAATTCCCTTTTTAGTTTTTATTATATGTAGTCAACCTATCCTGTTTTTGTTTAGTCAAGTTTTAGTTGACTAAAAGTCTGGGAAATTTAGTCTAGTTTTAGTCAATGAAAATTTATAATACTGATAATCACAATTATTTTGCTCACAATTATAATAGTGATTACTGATCATGATTGTTGTCATTTAACATCAACATTATGAAAACAGGTAAAACTCAAAAGATAAAAGAGTGAAAATCCTAATATTAACTTCAATAATTCTTAATTATATTCTTGTTTTTCTAATAAAACAACAACAACGACAAAACATTGTTTTGAGGCACAGGGGTTGCGTGAGTGCATTTATTTAGCAACCACAGTCTAGTCAAGATGCATGTTTGGATTTATTACAGTTTGACACTAAGAAGGTTTAATGGCAGATTTACGCAACAAACGGTGCAAATTACCATGTGAGGGAACACAAACTGGCTGTATGACACTTTAATATGAGCAGAATATCTCAACGGAGATTGCTAAACTGCAACTTTTTGTCGAGGTTTTCAGCTCATCAGCGTTTTTTCCACACTGGAGAGAGAGAGAGAGAGAGAGAGAGCATGTGTATGGTTGCCAGATTGTAAGTAAAACCCTGGGCAGAAAATGTGTCCTTTTTAGAGAAAATAAATAAATCAATGATGGGGGAATTAAATTCTTGACATCTAGTTCATCCATTACCTAGCAATCAAACTCACGACCTTGTGCTACTGTTTGAGCTGCAAAAACACTATGTTGTTTAATTTTATGCAAATATCAAGTATCCTGATAGTTTTATGCAATTTTTATTAGGCAATTAAGTTTCCTAAAGAGTGTGTCATTAAACTAGTTCTGCAATCCTTTCTTGTCCTCCAAGTCACAAGAATGAGTGTTTTGAGACAAAATGTTTTAATAATATCTCTGAGTTAATTTTTTTAGAGTTTATAAGCTTTATTCATATTTAGTGAACTTGATCTTAGCAGCAAATACTAGTATTTTCTGCGCTTCTAATCTACAGCACCATGGAAAAGAAAAATGTTTTAGCTGACTGCGAGAATGTCTTTCTATTGTGTTGTCTTCACTGTGACTGCATGCAGAAACAAACAGACCAGTTAGTGTGGTACGATTTAAAAAAACAAATCTCTGTTTAAGTCACTTCTTTTAATCAATTGGTCAAAATCCGAATCATGAAATCAGATACACATTTGCATCAATCTAATAAACTGAATCTGCTCAATCCATCAGAGCAGTTAACATTTGACTCAATCTCTAATTGGATGTTTGTATAATGTTAATTAATAATTATGCACTACTGTATGCTGTAAAAAATGACTGTGATGGCAAAAAACTGTGAAAATGCTACAGTAAAAACCTGTTATATGGTTAACGGTAAATTCCTGTAAAATTTACGGGGAAAAAATGTAAACTGACGTTCCCAGAATTCCCTGCGTTGCGTTTCAAATTTTGTTTGAATTTGATGTTTTGTCTTTGAAAAAACTATGTTTCTTCTTAGTTACATCAGTAATGTAACTAAGCATTGTAAACATTATAAACAGTAATGTTTATTAGGGTTGTATGTTACATCTAATGTTGTTAAATTAATGTTTTTTGCATATTTCAGTTTAATGAGTCTCACCATGATGGTGTTTAGTGCTTGTGTGAATGACACTGTGCACCTTCGATATATAGAAGGTGTTATTATTTAACAGCTGCTTGTGATGGGCTTTGGTTCATCATGTGACTTTCTCATCACCACCTGCATTTGGTGGTTATCAGTGTATTTCAAAGGTACAAAACTTCAGTTCTTCAATAGGTTGGTATATTAACATTATATCAGTTAATGAAATTACGGTATTTAACTGTAAGTTTAAGATAAACCATAAAACCTAAAATGTTGTTACCGTATTTTTTATGGTAGAATTCCAGCAACCACAGCTGCTGGTTTTTTACCTTAAATTTTACGGATTTTTTTTTTTTTTTTACAGTGTATAAAAGTATCGGGTTTGTAAGATATTCTGTAGTTTTTAAAGTCTCTTATGCTCACTAAGACTACATTTATTTGATACAAAAACAGTAATATTGTTAAATGGTATTACAATTTAAAATAATTGTTTTGTATTTGAATATATTGTAAAATCTAATTTATTCTGTGATGCAAAACTGAATTTCAGTGTCACATGATCTTTCAGAAATCATTCTAATATGCTGATTTGCTGCTCAAGAAACATTTCTTATTATCAATGTTGAAAACTGTTGCGCTGCTTAATGTTTTTGCAGGAACTGGTGCATTTTTCAGGATTCTTTGATGAATATAAAGTTTAAAAGAACAGCATTTATTTGAAATAGAAACCTTTTGTAATGTTATAAATGTCTTTACTGTCACTTTTGATTTAGTTTATAAATTATAAGTAGTATAATTGAAAGATCACAAAATAGTTTTCTAGTAACAAATAGTATTTTAAAAATTTGTAATTTTCTGTGTAGTTAGAACCTTACATGAGCATTAAATCAGTCATCAAATAAAGAAATGTTCCTCCTATCTTCAGGATAATATGCATTCTTTGTTTTCAAAAAAAAAAAAAAAAAAAAATTAGAATTCAGTTTTTGTAGTTGTTTTGATTCGGTGGGACCCAGGTGGTTTAAAAGAGTGAGGCTCACGCATGGCTTCCCTCAGTGTATGAAAGTCAGGACAGGGAGGAGATTTAGAGCCCAAGCGAAGTCTCCGTTCTGGGGATATGATTCTGCTGACGACCCCCAGGGAGTCTGGAGAGAGTCTGCTCAAGACTCTGGAGGACATACCATGTGCCTGAACGCATCATGTACAAATATTGCTCATTTTATTTACTTTATTAAAAAGAATGTGTAGGCATGTGTCCACAATAGAGACAGCTGAAGAAACTCTCTCACATAACTGTGCGGAGTGTCACATTAATTTCATGCTTTTCACAGGAAATCATTGTAATTCTGAAAAGAAAAGCAGTTTCTCTCTAAAATGCTTCTTTTGTTGCAATTGAAATAATTGGAGTAATTTAGCAGGATGTTTAGAAGAAATGAAAAGCATCGGGAGCGACATAAATAGAGATGTGTCAGGATAAGGAAGCAAGATTAGACGCCAATAAGTAAAGAGCAGTCAGCCGCCACAGGGTTCTGCCAATTGAATTTAAGTGATTGCACCAATCAAGCCTTGAATCATTTTAATCTCATGTTTGTTTTTTATTCTTTTTAGGTTTTGCCCCTGTTTAAGCTTTTCTTTGTTCCTAAAACAACAGAAACGCAACAAAAGCCCAGCTTTAGAAATGCTGGCTGTGCTCAAGGCCACTGGCTGCAACTCGGTTTGCTCTCAACACATGATCAATTGTGGCTTTAACCTACTATTATCATTTAAATGAGATATTGATTTCTCATTGACAGTTATTTTAAGACAAATGGAGGAAAAAAAAGATGCTGATTGTCAGTGTCGGGTTAAAGACTGATGAGAGTACATGTCTAGCAAACAAACATTGTTTTTTGGTGTATATATGAGTAAATGCATGTGTCCTTGGAGGACTCCAGCTGTCCTCTGTATGTATTTATTGCTTTATCTGTCTCTGCTCCTTTCTGTTCTGCTTTCCCATGCATATTTATCTCTACTTATGTGATTCGGTATGAAATGAAGTCTCTCTCCCTATGGGGGTCCTTATAGTGAAGCGGTGAATGTATATACAGTGTGAAATGTGTGTTTTTTTTGTCGAGGTATGCAGTTTTGAGCATGGAGTGACAGGATGCCTCATGAATAGTGACAGCTGTGCTTCAAATCTGAATATAGATGATATATTCAAAAGTGTTTTTCTCTGCTTTCAGTGTGATCCTGGTGAGGCCACGAAGCTGCTGTATGACCTGCTGTACACAGAGCCTATAAAGATCGTCCTGATGCCAGGCTGCAGCTCTGTGTCCACACTGGTGGCCGAAGCCGCACGCATGTGGAACCTCATAGTGGTGGGTTCTCCTCTTCATCAGATCTCATTCGCTTTGAATGTTTACAGATGAGATGTCGATGCAAGGATGTTGAGGAAAAACTCAAAGTTTATTAAAGGGATGACAAAATGGCATCCACTAAAAATTTCAGACGGGCAAGTGAAAGCAATTTTACTTGACATTGTTACAATACATGTAGTTACTGTAGAAATGAGGTGATTCAGCCTAGTTAAACATGAGGGATCCTAAGTTATAGGTTTAATTCCAGAAGATGAGTATAAAAGAATGTGAATGCACAGATTTCTGTAGGGATTGTTTGCTGTAAGGATGTAGAGAAAATACAGTTATGAAATTAACACCTCTTTTTGCAACCGGAAAGTTGAGAAAATTATAGCATGTCTCACTTCTGATCGTTTTGGGAAATGCAAGTTTCATACTTTCTTTTTATTTAGAATATGTGTTTCCTCATTATTTGAATCTCTGTTAGAGATTATGTGAATGCATGCATAAATGCATAAAAATATACCTAAGAATATACACTACTGTTCAAAAGTTTGGGGTCAGTAAGATTAAAAAAAAAACATTCTTGAAAAAATGCATTATTTTTGAAGATTAAAACATTAACAAGTTAATTTATTGGTTTTTTAAAATTTCATTTTATTGAACATAAGCCAATCACTGACTTAAGGTCCACAGTGATTCATTAAGTTGAGTTTGTCAGTCTTTCTGTGTTAAAGATGTCAATCAGATAGGATGTGAATGAATTGTATGTACTCATCAGAGGGCAGGATTAATTACATTACTTAAAAAAAATCATGTTTATGGTTAATCATACAAAATTAATATGCTAAAATGTATTACAAATACATTATTTCATGCTAAGAATACTACAAATATATTTACATATGTATGTACTCAATAAAAATACCCTGCAATTGTACTTTTGGTATACTAAACTGTATACTTAAAGGTTGCTAATTTGGAACAACTAATTTTGTACTTAATGCACTTCAGTTGTGAAGAGGAAGAAGTGCTAAAGTCCAACTAAAGATAAACTGAAGTATATTTAATTGTGCTAAAGTGGAACTATTGTGTACTATAATGTAATATCTTGCATTTAAAAACCTATATTATTCAAAGATCATACAATCCTCATCAATAGTGACATTAAAACACATTTTAGGCTTAATATTAAGAAATGTGCACTGTGCACAACTAGTACTCCAAATAAAGTTTAATTGTAATTTTTATATCAGTAAGTCTCAAGCAGTATGTCAGTAAATATGTTAACAGATTTGAACTATACTTAGTATGAAATAAATGTAATTTAAATTTGTTATTTTTTTATTAGGGACAGATTAAAAAAACATTAAAGGAGGCGAACATAACTGTAGTCACTGACATTTGGTTTTTATGGCTTCTGTATGATTCTGTACATCCCAAACCGAACTCTCTAACAGGTCTCATCACTGAAAACGTTATACCACAGTGAAGACGAGCTTCCCAAATGCATTCCCATTTCAGAACATGCGGCACTTCGTTCAAATACCCCAAATCAGTGAAATGGCTTCCAGACATTTTGGATCAGATATTTATGTCATTTTATTTCGCTTTTGGCTCGTCTTTGAAGTGCACTCCCACTGCCTCATCTTACTTCTTCTTTTTTTTTATTTTTTGAAAATCAGTCTCTTTATTTTTCATGCTCTGCTCTATTTTTATATCTGTTGAGAGCTTTTTCTCTTCACATATGAGTTTTGACCTATATATCCCCCCGCTGGCCTTGAAACCCTCCCTTTTTCCACCCCCTCAGCAGACCTGTCACTCAACAACATCTCACAGCATCTGGGAATGACATTGAGTTATTGGCAAAATAGCTAAAACACTCTCTGCTGTCATCTGATTTGACTGCCTGATTAACCCAGAAAAGAAAATGTTGAAATTTAAACCTCCATTTTCTCTCATTTTACACCTGTGTTTTGGATTTTAACTTTTTATCACAGCTTTGCACGCTTGTCTCACACTACATTCTCCAGTGTTAAATAAAGCTGTTCCGAGTGAACTGTGATCAACCCAGCAAGAGATAATTTAGGCCC
The DNA here is from genome assembly GCA_021397915.2 of Tor tambroides. Classification (NCBI taxonomy): domain Eukaryota; kingdom Metazoa; phylum Chordata; class Actinopteri; order Cypriniformes; family Cyprinidae; genus Tor; species Tor tambroides. Next base: position 44,141 of record JAFVLL020032703.1, on the reverse strand, counting down.
TTGGGTACTGGTTTTCCTGCGGGTGATTTTATCGCACATTTTTCTTCACTAGCTTGTTTCTAATTTTCCTCCGATGGTCTGAATGTATTCCCATTGCTCGTTTCTCATGACCATTGATATGTGCTCGCAGTTGTCCTACGGATCCAGTTCACCAGCACTCTCCAACCGTCAGCGTTTCCCCACCTTCTTCCGCACGCATCCCTCAGCCACACTGCACAACCCCACCCGCGTGCAGCTCTTCCAGAAGTGGAAGTGGACCAAAATCGCCACCATCCAGCAGACCACCGAAGTCTTCACCTCTGTGAGTGAGATGTTTACATGTACAGATGTTTTAAAAGCAATAATCATAAGCCAGCAGAGATTCAATATCATTTGAATCTTGTGTTGGTCACATGCTTATTGTACCTTGTGCTGGGTAGCCCCGCCCACTCTGAAATGCCATTGGTCCAAAGTCCCGCTCTGCATAGTTATGAAAAGTGTTATTAGCATGAACTGACATTCAAAACCCAGTTCACTTCTGTAATGTGACTAATTAGAAATGCAAGTGTATTTCCAAGTGAGCCAGTGTATTCAGTAAGGACAAAAATGTAGGGCAGGACTTGATTTCATCCAATGCAAATTAACATTTCATACTAGAGTTTGCACTTAGAAGTGTGGTTGAAAAAATAAGTAGCCTTTATGATTTCAGCAAAAAAGAAAATAATTTCAGAGCTGGATTATTACATTTTGATGTAACATTATGAAAACATTTTCTTCTTTGGAAACGATTCACCCTGTTTCTTATTACAAAATCCATTTGCATCGACCTTGACCTAAAATATGACTTTTAAATCTTGATTTGTTTTAGTTGGCCAGTAATCAATTTAAAATGCTCAAACTGTTTTATGAACCATAATGTATTAAAGTAGTGCAGTACAATATATAAAATTAGTACGTTATTATATGAGTGCATTCACTCTCTGTTTCATCCATAACTCCCTGAAACTTTTTCCAAACAGATTTTCAAGGCTTCGGATCGTATTTCACAGCTGCCACCTTATTTACATGACCTCAACTGAAATAAAATGCTTTCATTGCATGAAAACGTCTCTAAGATAAAACATTTTACATGTATCATTGTTCAGTTGGTGAATTTTTCTGCAGAAAACATTTAAGTTTAAAGTCATCTAGTTGATATTGCTTCTGTCTTTATAATTATACAGTATGTGGCATTGAGCCATTTACATTTAATCATTTCTGTAGTAATATATTTACTTCATACTTAGTTCAAATCTTTTAACGTATTTACTGACATATCGCTCTAGACTTACTGATATAAAAATTATAATTAAACTTTATTTGGAGTACTACTTATGCGCACAATGTACAATTTTTTTAATATTAAGCCTAAAATGTGTTTTATTGTTACTATTGATAAGAATGGCATGATTTCTAACTAATATTGGTCATTAAATGCACAATATTTAAAGTATACCTGAAGTATACTTGCAATAATTCCACTTTAGCACAATCAAATATGCTTCAGTATATCTTTAGTTGCACTACTTCCGCACAATTAAATTGCATTAAGTACAAAATTAGCAGACTTTAAGTATATAGTTTAGTATACCAAAAGTACAATTGCAGGGTATTTTTATTAAGTACGTAAATATGTAAATGTTTTTTTTAGTATACTTAGCATTAAATAAATGTATTTCAAAAATGTTTAGTATATTTATTTTTCACTAGGGTTAGAAGTTGCTTTTATCCAAAGTTACTTACAGATGAGGTAATGATGTAATGACATTTTACCCCTTAAAACTCATCTTTGATCATAAAAATAACATTTTAAACATAACTTATAGTATAAACATTTTTCTAGTTAAAATAGTTTATTCATGCCTTCAAATGGCTTGAATGAAACTTTACATGCTTTCCTCATTTAGTCTAGGTGAATAAATATGAATATGCAAATTAGTCCCTGCCTCCGTGTAGTCACATCAGCTCGGACCTGCTACACTGTTTGAACCAGAGCTAAATTCTTTAAAGATCACAGAGGGTCTTTAATGAATCTTATACATGCATATAAACAAATACTGAATTGAATGTTTGTTAAATGAACCAAATATTTTTGTGATTGATTCAGATCAGTGAAATGGTGTATCTAATCAAATTCAATCATTCCGAATGAGCAAAAAACACTTTATGAATCAAATTGAAACCCACCTCACATAGAATCCACCCTACTTTTAGCTAATGTGATCCGATAATAGTATTTTCTTTTTACGAGAAAGGATCTATTTTGATTTAGGTTAACATCTTAGCTAGATTGTATTGCCTTACACACAGCGTTTTTTCTTCTAGTGTGGACAAACACAGTCCTTGTAAAACACTATGCAGTGAGTGCCTGATGCCAGATATCTAAGTCGTGCAACTCAGACAGGCTGTGTTTTACGTAACTGAGGGTTTGAGAAGCACATGCTTTACTTCGGGGTATAGCATGTTGTTTTGTGTGCTTTGTAGGTGAAGTGTATCTGTGTGCTGTAGAAGACAACATCTGGGATGTGGGATTGTGGGCTGTAGCTGATGTAAGCTTGGCTCTGTTGCTATGTTTCCTCCTGATATCTGCAGCCTGAGGTTATACAGACTGTATTAAAATTTACACGCTTGTTTTATTGGTACACGCAGGATGGTAAACAGTAAACAAGTCCCAACAAAAGAAATTAAATCTGCCAGTCTCTTTCTAATTTTCTTTCTTCCCTCATTTTCGTTCTCCATGCCTGTCTTATCTCTGCCTTTCTGCCGCAATAATATTCCTTTCCTACCCGGCATCACCTCCCGTCTATCTGCAGATGTCTCCATGCTCTTTACTTTCCCTATCCTCTATTTCTCTGTTCTCCTTTAATCTTGTTCTCTCTCTCTTTCTCTTAGACTCTGGATGATCTAGAGCAGAGGGTGAAGGAGGCAGGCATTGAGATCAGCGTGAGGCAAAGTTTCCTCACAGACCCTGCTGTGGCCGTCAAGAACCTCAAGGTGCTTTCACTTTCACTCATTTCATTTATGACCTCGCTGCCATGGTGATGTACAGGTGTTGCTGTCAGTGCCACGTTAGAGAAATCAGATCAGCACCGTTTCTCAGACAGATGCCAAATACAAATAGTGTGTCTGAAAGACACTTAATATTCAGTAATATCATCAGTTTGAGGGCACTTAGACTGCTGGATGAGAACAAATGTTGACACTGTTGTCTTCTGCTTCATACCTGAATTGAATTTGTTGTTTTGTTATTTTGTTTGAACTGAATACTGCAGCATTGATACTGTTATTGAACTGAATTGAATCAACATCGAACTGGCCCTACTGTCTTCCGTAGAGCCTCTTATCATTGAATTAAACTTGTTTCATAATAGATGAACTCTCACAAAAACAAGTTCAAGGTTATATTTTACCACAAATCAAATGAATAAAAACAAATATACAAAAATATTTATTTATTTATTTAACAGTCTTAGGGCCAGTTTTACTAAGCAGGGCAAATTAGCGCAAGAGCGCAATTCCAAAACAGTGCCGATGGGCATGGAAATTTCTGTGGGTGATTTACTTACAATGCGCAAATTAAAGAACACAGATGCAACATCTCATTTACATATCGACCAACGCAATATACCAAGCGCAGCGCAAATTAGCGTAGTCGCAAATAAAGAATAAAGAAATAAAGAACCCACAGTACATTGAAAAGAACTGGAGGACAAAAAATGAAGGTTTGCAAGAATTTGAAGTTTTGATAGACCTGGTACTGCGTGACTCTTAGTTGAGGGTTCCAGGTCGTCTTTTATTTCCTGAAGCAAATTAAATATAACATGGTCTGGCATACTATATGTTCGGATAATGTGATCTTCTGTCATTCCAAATAAATAAAAACGTGAGGAAAAACCCTCTTCCTTCTACCACGCACTCTCTGTTCTCTGCGGTGCCTCCTCTAGCAACAATAATTGCAGCCATTTCAAGCGCAAAATATTTTAAGACATGCTTTTTTTGGGCGTTAAATAATTGGGCGTTAAATAATGACAAGCGCAAATGTTAGTAAAATGTGTTGCGTTATTCATTTGAATTCTCTCCTCCCATAAATTTTGCATCTGAAAGGGAAACTCTTACAAATGCATATTCAATAAGGACAGATGCAAAAGTAACTGTGTCCATGCCTTTTCAGCGCTAATTCTTAACTGTGCGTCTTTAGTAAATCCTGACAGTACAATTTTAACGCCGAAAGACGGTTTGCGCTGGCGCAACCTGTTAGTAAATCTGGCCCTTAGTCTTAAATTGGGTAACACTTTAGTTTAGGGACCAATTCTCACTATAGACGGTTTCAACGCCCTGTTGAAAAAAACAGCATATGCTGGTTAGGTATGTTTTGAAGCTGGGATGCTGGTTTATGTTGGTCCTTTGCTGGTCTATGCTGGTCCTTTGCTGGTTTATGCTGGTCCTTTGCTGGTTTATGCTGGTCCTTTGCTGGTCTTAAGCTGGTCGGACCAGCACATGACCAGTAAAGGACCAGTAAAGGACCAGCATAAACCAGCAAAGGAGCAGCATAAACCAGCAAAGGACCAACATAAACCAGCATCCCAGCTTCAAAACATACCTAACCAGCATATGCTGTTTTTTTCAGCAGGGCGGGCGCACGCACCTGGCCTGAAGTTCACTTCCGGTCTGTGTTTGTTTGTCGTCTGGCTAGTGGCGCCGACTACAGACGCAGTTAAAATTAAAGTTAAAGCCACGATATCAAAGCCGACTAATTTTCCAAAAGGCTTCATTGAATAAACATGAGCACGCACTGCACATTTAAAAATCAAAATGAGGTGCGGGTGTTTTTATATCACTCTGTTTCTGAAGGAAGGTTGTCTTTAGAAAATTTTCGATGTCATTTTCATTTCATCTTGCATGTTATATGCCAAAGACTATAGAAATACAAAGTCCTTGAAAGGGACTTTGTATATGCCTGATAAAGCAGCATTTGCTTTGTATACAGCCGTTACCTGGGAAACCTCTATTTCTCCCGCTTTAAAGCACCTCTTGCTGGCAGAGAATGAATTTGCATTTTCACAGTAAGTCCGTCTGATTCACGCAGCAAACATATTTTGCTTGTTATCAAAAATAACTCTACTCTAGAGGGACTTAACTGTTGTTATTCTCTGTGGAAGTCTACCGGAAGTTAAGTTAGGGCCACAAAAGCGCACATGCACAGTAACGTTTGTTTATGTTGTTGCCGTTGAAATGGTCTATTAACTAGTTACTTATTATCATGCCTATTATTAACATATTGTCTGTTTATTAGTATTTATAAAGCACATATTCTATATCCCTAACCCTACCCAATAACTAAACTTAACAACTACCTTACTAACTATTAATCAGCAGCAAATTATGAGTTTATTGAGGCAAAAGTCTTAATGGTTGTTAATAGCGAGATTTGTACCTTAAAATAAAATGTGACCCTAATTGCAGCTGTAGTCCCTGGTAATGAAGATTTGGGGGAAATGTGTTTAGGAAAGTGTAATGAATATAATGTCACAGTACAAAAATTGATTTTCTTTAAGAAAAACATATTTATTTATGTATTTATTTTGGTTTTTGGTGCCTTGAAGATTCCCCCAAAAACAGACACAAACACCTTTATTGCTATCTCTAGGTCTGTCACACTAAAGGACATCATTGAAGTCCGGGAGTAAAATACAACAGTGTGGGGATCTGATCTCATTCTTGAGGAGAATCATTTTAATTGGAACACGGGTCAGATGATCTGTTTCCCCCCAGTCCTCTTGCCTCCCCCATCCTGCTCTCTCCAGTGATGGCTGGGCCCCTGGCTGCCTGTTTAGCAAAGGCCTGCCTTGTGTGCCGCCCTAGTTTTGGTGCACAAGATTAATGGAGTACCACCAGAGGAACCATGGTAACCTGGAATATAGCACACCGCTGAGAGGGGAAAGTAGCACTGATTGGACTGCTTGTCCAAACCAAAATTACTGCAGCGTTATGCATAGTAGCACTCTCAAACCTCCCTCTGATGCTAATTCACTGACTTTTGCAAATTGTTGCATTCATTGCTTTGTTCTAATTCTCTATTCTCGCTCTGCTCCTACAGCGGCAAGATGCTCGTATCATTGTGGGCCTGTTTTACGAAACGGAAGCCAGGAAAGTGTTTTGTGAGGTCGGTAATCAGCCGCCCAGCTGAGCATTATTAATCTTTGTCAATGTCAAACGGGAAACATGGTGTTTCTGTTCATTTTTCAATCTTGGCTCAAATCGTTCCCTAACCCGACCTGTTTCACACAACCCAACTGCAGGTCTATAAGGAGAAGCTGTATGGGAAAAAGTATGTGTGGTTTCTGATTGGGTGGTATGCTGACAACTGGTTCAAGATCAAAGATCCATCCATCAACTGCACTGTGGAGCAGATGACAGAAGCTGTGGAGGGTCATGTGACCACTGAGATAGTCATGCTCAATCCGGAGACGGTGCGAGGGGCCTCTAACCTGGTGAGTGGGCCTGAATAATCTTTATTTTCTGATTCCTAATGATAAGAATTGCTCAGTTTGTGTCCCGTGGCTAGGTTCAGACCGTGCCACAGTTGTGCTGTGGACTTGAATGGTATCTTGAATGTTTTTGGTTTTTTGCCTGTTGGATGTTAAAATCTGAAAAAATCCATACAATTATATTGAAGGAGGAACATATTGAACATATGGAAGCTCGTTTCCGCCACTGAATAAAAAATAAAAAAGGTAATTGCGACATTTAAACTCACAATTAAATGACTTTATAAAGTCAGAATTGCGAGATATAAACTTATATAATGTCAGAAATGGGAACTCTTTGAGAATTCTGAGTCAGAATTGCAAGTTTGTATTATATATTTGTGAATAAAGTTATAAGAATTGTGAGATATAAACTAACAGTAGTAAAAAATGTCAGAACTGTGAGATATAAACTTAAAAAATTAAGAAGTCTGAGTTTATGTCTCACAATTCTGACTTTTTCTCAGAATTACTACATAAACTTGTAGTTGCGAGTTATAAAGTGAGAATTGCAAACTCACAATTCTGAGAAAAAAGTCAGATTTGCGAGTTTGTTGTATATTGCGAATTTATCTGTCAGTTATGACTTTATAAAGTCATTATTAAGTTATTAACTTGCAATTGTAAGAAAATGTCTAAATTGTCAGATATATACTCAGAATTGTGATAAAAAAGTCAGAATTCTGAGTTTTTATCTTGCAGTTGACTTTTCTCTTAGAAGTATGCGATATAAACTCAGAATTGTGAGGAAAAGACAGAATTTATAGATAAAAAGTCACAAATACCTTATTTTTTAATCATGTGGCAGAACCAGGCTTCCATAGGAACACAAGCCATATCTAGAGGTCAGAATATTGTAGACTTATATCCAAAAACTATAGAAAACCTAAGACGTGTCACTCTTATAGTTTTGAATGGAAAAATGCAACGCTCAATATGGCCGCTCTATCGAAGGAAGCCCCGCCTTCTGAATAATAGAGCCAATCACCAGTCGGTAAAGTCAGTGCATCACTGCAGCTGCCGTTAGAAGTTCTATAGAAACAGTCAGCGTTCAGAAACATGCGTTTAGGACCACGCATGCGCACTGTCTGGGTTATCCTAAAAAATAAGCTTTTTTAATGCTATTTGAGCAAAAGAAACAACATTTATGAAACGGTTGTTGTCAGATTTCATTGGTGATTTCAAATATGAAATTTACTTGTAAGCTTGGCGACCAGTTTTGGAGAATTTGATGTTTCCCCGTTCAAAGAGATGCCTGAGAGGTGTTTCAAAGATGGCCGACGAGTGACATGACTGGCCTTAAAGGGACTTTGATATATCAGAAGAGTTGGGTGGGCTTTTTTGACTTGAGATATTAAGCAACCACCCAGAACACCCTAGCAACCACCTATACATTCTGAAAATACCATAGAAACTATATAGTAACAGACTAGCAACGTCTAAGACCACCTTAGCAACCGCAAAACAACACACAAGCAACCACTAAGAAGCTCATAGCAGCTGCATAGCAACACATTAGCAATCACTAAGAGCCTCTTATCAACCACATACTAGCAGCTGGGAAATGCAAATTACTGCAAATTTGCTTTTACATTTCGAAAATGACATAACACTTTAACAACCACTAAAAACACCTTAGCAACCTTAGCAAAAATCTTTATTAGTTAACATTGTGTAGACTAAGTGTTTCAGCCTTTTCTGTTTTTTCTTTAATTTGGCTTTAGTGAATTGCTGTATGTTCTGTATCTGTTGGCCATCAGCTACCCTGCTCTCCACATGTCCTCGTCGGTCATTGAAAAACCCATAATGACTGTCCACCAGTGTCCCGTGTGTTCCCATATGCTGCACGCTTTACAATGACATCATCCTCAGATTAACACGCTATACACAAGCTTCATTCTGTTTAGATAAATAACTCCGTTTCCCCACTGGGAGCAGCCCATAACCTACGTCATATCTTTAGCTGTGCACATGCTATTCTCAGATCTGAAAACCCGAAGAGTCCCATAGGGGTCAGAGCGCTCAGGCCCAACTGCTGTCCCCCTGGGAGAGCTGGATGGACAGGTGTGAGCTCCAGGGGGTGCTGTCTGGAGCCCACCCAACTCCGGTGCTCTGTGCTGAGAATTGGCTCGACGCATATGTCCCTGCTGTTTTCCTGGATCCGGAGCAATCTGGGCACGTATCCAGACACCTATGCTTCACATCTGACGTAAAAAAAACTGTCATGTTGGACAGGCCAATTTGTGATAAGATGGCCATGCTAAATTGGCTCAACATCACCGTAATTTGTTCCCCTCATCCTCGCTTTACCGTCCCTCACTTTGAGGGTGTAATTTTAAGAGAGTCGAAATGCTTCTTGACGTGCAGTTTCTATCCGCACACGTTCTCCACTGTCCATTTACATCAAGCAATCACCAGATGCCCATCTGCAGCTTGGCTCATTTCCTAAAACGCACCTGTTTGAAGCGAGGAAGGTGCCTCAGCTGTTTCTATAAGGTGTGAAAAATGTCAAGGAAATCAGTTTTCATATGCCGCCGCGATAAGAGTGCGCCAACTCTATTTCTTTTCCCAGTACCCCCTTAATGACATGGAACATCTTCAGAGCGTGTGAAAGCGGGAGTTTATTTTTGGCGCTTCAGGTCCTGGTGTGTGTGAATGAAGATTTCACACCTAGGAGAAAAGTACCTCTGTCTATATGATGCACTCCCACGGTGATGAACTGTACTGTAACTTACCTTGACCCCTTTCTCGCTTTCTCGCTGTCGGAAGTCTGGCGCTTTTTTCAGTTAGGCGCTTTTGTAGCGACAGTGAAGTCATGCTTAAAATCCATCATGCATAAGCTCTTGTTAGTGCACTGAGTTTATTCCGTGTGTGTATGCTTTCATATGCATGCCAGATGATACCGTACACCCTCTGTTTTGATCCAGACCTCGCAGGAGTTCCTAGCGCAGCTGATGTCCAAACTGGGCAGGAAGAATCCAGAGGAAACCGGAGGGTTTCAGGAAGCTCCTCTGGCGTATGATGCGGTTTGGGCTCTGGCTCTGGCTCTCAATAAGACAGTAGGGCCTTTGAAGGCAAAAGGACGGAGATTGGAAGATTTTAATTACAATAACAAGGACATTACTGCAGAGATCTACCGAGCCCTCAACACCAGCTCATTTGAGGGGGTTTCGGTGAGTGACAGCTTTGGCTGCATAAACAATGATTCATTAGTCAGTACCAATACATTTAAATCATACTCAGTGATACACAATTGTGATACCACAGTAAAACTAATATGCTTACTAATGTTGTTATTGTAAATTAAATCTAAAACAAAAACATTTTAGTTAATTGAAGTAAAGCTGAAATAAAATAAAATTAATATTAGATGAAAAACTTTAACTCAAAGAAATTTTAAAAGATTATAAATGTTATTTTCGCAACTAACTAAAATAAGAAGTTTGTGTAGTAAAGTTACTAAAACTGAAATAAAAATAAATAAAAAAGTTAAATAGAAATATTGTAAAAATAAAATAATAAAATAGAAATATTACAAAAATAAAAAACGAGAAATATGACATGACATAAAATTAACTTAACTCAGTGAAGCCTACTGTATCATATTAAATACCCAAACTTCTAAATTATTGACATGATTAAAATTTTGCTGAAATACTTGTTGCACTCAATCTTCTACTGTACATGTGTGGGCATCTTTACTGATTTTAATAAAATAATATTGTTAGTAACATTTCAAGATGAACACTTGCTAGACTGAAGTGACTTAGGTTCACATGATTATCCATACATAATTTTTAGAAACATAATGTTAAAATTTGAGTATCAAATATGATACATCAGGTTTATTTGTTTATCTCCCTGTCATCACTGTATTATGATACTATGATATTAAAAGTTTTGCCCCCACAATAAAAACTATAGAACTTTAATCATAATCACACTAAACATTTAAATATTATCTTACTAAGACATATTATTGGGAGATATCAAGTGACAACTGATATTTATATATATTTTATGTAAGTAGTCTGTTGCACTGTTATAAATATATCACTGACATTACATTACAAGCTATCAGAATTTCATCTTACTTTTTAGCCATATTAATATTAGAAACTGTACCAAATTGCATATTTTTGATCAGTTTGGGCCAATAAACTGAGCTGTTTTTCTTGAGTATGAGCTCCATATTCTCACTGTATCATGCTGTATGAGCCATAAAAGCCTAATGTATCAAATCTAATGCTCAACAAGAACACATATCCAAGCATTTTTTATATTTGTTATAATATTTGTCTCATTTTATGTTCTCAACTGTCTCAGGTTGAATCTAAATATTTACAGGGTTTCATATTTGCAGGGTCAAACTAAAATTAAAATGTAAAATGAAAATATAAAAAAAAATTAATTCAAAATATTGATGAATATCAATAGCATATAAATAATACTAAAATTTAAGAGAGCGAGAGACACAGCAGTATAAAAATGTTTCTGTTCTCTCTCAGGGTCATGTGGTGTTTGACGCCCAGGGTTCCAGAATGGCATGGACCCTCATCGAACAGCTGCAAGGTGAGCAAAACAAAAGTAATTTTATGATTTATTTCCCCCTGAAAACTGTAAGGTACAGATATAATAAAGGGTAAATGAGTGTGGACAGCAGGTGTAGCCTGTATGCATGGTTGCTTCTGCTCAATTCTAAAATGATGAACGACTCTGCGATCAGTGTTCTCGCTCCATTTGGAGAGTAGCACAGGTGTCAGGTAAAACACTGTTTTTCCTGGGTTCAAAAGCTCCAGAGCTGTAATCATTTTGCCAAAGCCAGAGAAACGACTCTTGAATTGTTTTTTTTTTTTTAGCTCAGTATCTTTTTTTCACAGCTCTCATGCACTCTCAAAAAATGATTGAAGAGAAAAAAATTACATGTGCATGAAAACTTAATACAATTCACTGAATATTTTAGTAGACATGGTGGTTCAGAGGAAGCCACTCTCGTATCCATACTAAATTAGAATTTTTTTAAACCCATTCATTTTTGTCCGTTATTCTTTTTAAGATCCATCGTTTTGGGACATAGGTTTTGGGAAAAAAAGACATATTTATATATGGATATCTATGCGTAATGTTGCACTTAGTATATTTTTCTTTTCTCTTTTTTTTTCGTTGGCCGATACGACATTGTTTTTGGACTTTATACAGACACCAGATGCAGTGCTACACAAAAGAAAAAGGTTTCTGATGCCATCATAGCAAGGTGTATTTGTCACCTTCAAAAGAGTCAAATGATGGGGTAAACTGTGATATAGTGAATAGTATTCAGTTGTTAATGTTATCTTAACATGGCAGAACTCTTTAAAACTGTTTCTAGGTCACTTATATGACTGGAGTCTTCATCTTGTTGGAGCCTGTATCATTTTGATCATACTTTTCAAAAGAGCTATGTATTTCTTTGGGTATAAAACTTTTTAAAGTACAGAAATGCACACTTAGTTCACCCTGAACAAAATAAGAATTCAAAACAGAGTAAAAAGAAGTGAGATGCAATAGTCTTCTGTGGAAAGATACCTGCTTCAATGTGCTTATGGCAGAAGTCGCTGCTTGTAGGTGTTTTAAGTGTATCTGTGCCCTACATTAGCACATCTTTGCTTTATATTCCATGCAGAACTCTTGACTGTGTGCTTTTCTGCATGTACAGTCTGTTTCAAGTCCCCCCACACCACTTCTGTGAAGCTGAGATCTTGGATTTCAATCGATAGCCCAGCATTTTGTCTTTTTTGAGACTATTTTTGTGGTTTTGCTTGAGGGTTTTGAGTCATTTTATTGCAAGGTCTGCTTTGTACATGTCTACATTTCAGCTTTAGCTTTCTGACAGACTGTCTCACATGGTTTAGTCCTCTGGTACAATGTGGGATTCATGGTTTACCCTATGATGCCAAGCTGACAGGGCCTGAGGCAGAAAGTAACCCCAAACCAATAAAGCTTCCACCAGCACGCTTTACAGTTGCTGCGAGGGTCTTTTCATCAAAGCAGTCAAAGCACTTTTTGGTCTCCACATGTCTGGCATTGTGACCAATCGGCTCTACCTTTGTCTCATCTGCCTAGGACATATTGTTCCATTAGTTCTGATTCATAATTGTTTGTAGACCTGTATTAAAAAGATAAAAACGAAAATTGCTTACCTGCATAAGTAATCAGGACCTTTTCTATGATATTAAAATTGAGTCCCTGAGCAAACTGCCGCAGGCTTCCAAGGCACCTTAAAAATTGATTTCAGTTTACATCTTCTATATTTGTTTTTAATAAAGTTAGATTGTTTTAATATATTAATTATATTATTAATAATAAACGTTAATAATAATATAACTAATTTTAAGTCATCCTGCAGCCTGCATTCTTTTTGCTGAAGGCTGCCACAAGAAAATATTTAATCTAAACAAATTTGTATTTCTAAGTTGAAATTGCGTCATGTTGAAAGATTGGGAATTTATAAATAATTCTATACTCCTTACGATGCCATTTTTATTCTTTCCATCAACCACCAAGCAAGCCTCATGCACAGATATGGGATATCAAAGAAGGAATACATATATTCTGCCTTCAAAAACAACCAGATGAAAGCATCTTAGTAGATGGGATGTTATGCAAAAATTGGATTCAGACGTGCCTGGCTGCCTTCTTACCTCGGTGTAGGCAGCATTTTTTAGGCTGCGATTTACCGCATTCCTGTGTGTGCAGGTCTGATGGTGAGGTTAAAAGAAGTAAATTAATGAATACATTTCAACATATGGTTGTTATACTGAAACATGAGCACTGAAAGTGGTAACACTTTATTTTAAGGACCAATTCTCACTATTAACTAGTTGCTTATTAGCATGGTTGCTTATTAGCATGCATATTACTAGCATATTGGCTGTTTATTAGTATTTATAAATCACATATTAATGCCTTATTCTGCATTACCATATTTTACATCCCTAAACCCAACCCAGTACCTAAACTTAACAACTACCTTGCTAACTATTTAAGGATTAGTTCATTTCCAGATTAAAAATTTCCTGATAATTTACTTACCCCCATGTCATCCAAGATGTTCATGCCTTTCTTTCTTCAGTCGAAAAAGAAATTAAAGTTTTTGAGGAAAACTTTCCAGGATTTTTCTCCACATTTAACGGAGACCAACGGGTTGAAGGTCCAAATTGCCGTTTCAATGCAGCTTCAAAGGGCTCTACATGATCTACTCAGGTCTTATCTAGCAAAATGATCGTCCATTTTAAAAAAAAAACAAAACAATTTATATACTTTAACCACAAATGCTCATCTTACACTAGCTCGACCTCACGCATTGCATAGTCACATTGGAAAGGTAACATGTGACGTAGGTGGAAGTATCGACCCAATGTTTACAAAGCGAACATGCAAAGAAAGTCAAATGCACTTTACAAAAAAAAAAGGAGGAGTTGGAGGAGAAAATGAGATGAAGTTTTTTTGCCCTACCCTACCTTTTTGAACTGAAGTACACAGACAAAGAACCAACCACGTGTGACTTTTTTGATTACGCAATGCATGAAGTCGCGCATGGCAGAGCTAGCGAGATGAGCATTTGTGGTTAAAAAGTATAAAAGTTTAAAAGTACGCTTTTAGAAAATGACCAATCGTTTTGCTAGATCCTCAGCTGGGATCGTGTAGAGTCCTTTGAAGGTGCATTGAAACTACAATTTGAACCTTAAACCTGTTGGCTCTCATTGAAGTCCACTATATGGAGAAAAATCCTGAAATTTCTTTTCAACTGACGAAAGAAAGACATGAACATTTTGGATGACATGGGGGTGAGTTATCAGGAAATTTTATTCTTGAAGTGAACTACTACTTTAATAAGCAGCAAAATTAGGAGTTTATTGAAAACTCATAGTTAGTAGTGAATATGTGTTCCCTATTCTAAAGTGTTACCCTAAAAGCATTAAATGACATGGTGCCTGCATGAAACCAGTTTCCTTAGGACGTGCCCTCATGCATGAAACTGGGCAGCAGCACAGCTGACTTTGGGCATATAAAGTGTATATAAAGTCCCAGAATTCACAGTGCACGATGGAGCAAAACCTGCACCAGGTTCAAATATCTCTCCTGATAGAGTTGTGTCAGTGTATAAATGTGGATGCCAGTGTAAAAGATTGATGGTATTAAAGGTTCACAGGAGCACAGTGACCTCCATTATTGCTCATTGAAAGGTTCTGAAGTTGCTACAACTCTTCATGAATATGGCAGTTTGGCCAGATTGGGCTTTTGGCCTAGTTTGGCAAAGGTTAACAAGAATCCAAGGCCTCATCACAGATGTTTAGAGCTTCTATGAAGATGTCAGTGTTGTGGGATTGAAAGTCTAACAAGGTTAGCATAGTAAGAATGACCGGTCAAATTCAAAACCATCTTTTGGAAAGAAACATTTATACAACCAGCATCTGGAATACCAGTGGAAGCCACATATTCCATGCAGGCTTATTTCCAGACTTAAGTATTCCATTTGAACTTCCAGACATGGTGACAGGGGCATCTTTCCCTTCATTTGCTTGTTAACCTCCTCGAGTGATGAGTGCATTGTGACTGCAACCTCAGCTGTCGCACGCAGATTGGATCCTTTTCTCTCTCCTGTCGTTTGTTTTCGGTCTTTGTATTGGCGTCGTTTCAGAAGCTGTCTTTTTGATCAGTGTGCCTGTGTTCCCCTGTTCAATCTGTCACATCTCTTTGTGTCTCTGCCGGTGCCCAGATCCTACGTCAATCCCTTTTTGTTTGACACAATAAAATATAGAACTAGATTTTAACATTTTCTGAAGAAAATATGAATAGTTGCCCCTCCAGAACTCACTGCTACTCTGCTACAGTGTTGTAGTAGTCATTACAGTGCGACTGCTAAGGTGTTGTTGTGCAGTTGCTAGGGTGTTTTGTGTGATTTCTAGGTGGTTTCTTCCTGGACCACCATAATGTAAGACTTTTGATGTAATGCTTGCCCATCAAAAGTCAGCTTCACAATGCTAGGGTGATGTGGGTGGTGTTCAGGGTGTTATGTTTTTGCTAGGTGTTTGCTATAGCATTGATGTGTTGTTGTATACTAGTCCAAGTATAAAGAGTCCACCAAAATTATGAGAGATGCTTGCCCATGCAAAAATGACTTCCAGAGTGCTAGGTTAATGTAGGAAGTTTCCAGGTTGTTGTTGTTCTGTTGCTAGCTGGTTGCTAGGGCATTGCTAGGTGGTTATTTTCTGTTCCAATTTTTTTAAAGCCCACCACAAAGTAAGTTGTGCTTGCCCATCAAAATTCAATGATAGTGATTGTAATTGGTGCTTGTTCGTGCAAAAGTCACCTCCATAATACTACGGTGATGTGGGTGGTTGCCAGGGTGTTGTTACACTGTTGCTAAGGTGTTTCTTGGTTCTAGACGATTTCTAAGGCATTGCTATTTTTGCTAGGTTAATGTAAGAAGTTACCAGGGTGTTGTTGTGCTATTGCTAGGTGGTTGCTAGGGCATCATTAAGTGTTATTTTCTGTCCCAAATTTTAAAAAGCCTGCATAATGTAAGTTGTGCTTGCTTGCCCATCAAAAGTCAAATTAAAAATCCTAGGGTAAAGTGGGTGGTTGTCAGAGCACTGTTATGCTGTCATTAAAATGTTGCTAGGTGGTTACTAGGGCGTTGCTAGATAGCCTAGTTATTAACTGTCCCAAATAAAAAAAGCAAACCATAATCTCAGCTTATGCAAAAGCTACTTCCGCAGTGCTAGGTTCATGTAAGTAGTTGCCAGGGAGTTGTTGTGCTGTTGCTAAGGTGTTGCTAGGGCATTGCTAGGTGGTTAGCTAATCAAAAAGCCCACTAAAATGTGAGCAATGCTTGACCATGCAAAGGTTTCTTCAACGGTGCTAGGTTAAAGTAAGTAGTTACCAGGGTGATGCTGTGGTGTTGCTAAGGTGTTGCTAAGGCATTGCTTTTTTTTGTTTACTGGTCCAAGTCAAAGGAGTCCATCAAAATGCTGAGTGAAGCTTGTCCATGCAAAAGTTACCTCCACAGTGCTAGGTTAGCGTAGGAAGTTGCCAGGTTGTTGTTGTGCTGTTGCTAAGGAGTTGCAAGGTGATTGCTAGGGCTTTGCTAGGTGGTTAGTTAATGTCTGAATCAAAAAGCCCACCAAAAATGTGAGTAATGCTTGTCCATGCTAAGGTTTCTTCAGCGGTGCTAGGTTGGCATAAGAAGTTTCCAGGATGTTGTTGTGCTGTTGCTAAGTTGTTGCTAGGTGGTTGCTAATTGGTAATTTAGTGTCTCAAATTAAAAGATTTCACCAAAATGTGAATAAAGCTTGCTCATGCAGAAGTCACCTCCACAATGCTGATGTAGCTGGTAGGGCTGGACATAAAATGATTTTTTTGATTAATCATTTTTTAAATGATGTCGATTCAATATTGATTCTCAAAAGCCGCGAATCAGTCTTTTCCGATATTTATTTCAGCAAACATTTAACACAAGATCTGATTAACGTGAATCTTATCATACGCCTTCTCCACTAGATGTCACCCTCTTATTTACCTTTCGCGATTTACCACACATACTAAAGCGAGGACGATGCTCGCAGTGTTTTCGGCCTCTGGAGTCTCACTATATGACGATATGAAAACAGGAATATCATCTCCAGCTGCTCTGAGAGTCACTTTATTAGCATTTTACTGTTTAATTTGCGAAAACTACCATCATATCACATTCACAGCAGCTGCAAGCTCTTCACGGCTACCCGTCAAAATAAAAGTTTGGTTTAACGTGAAGAAACTGTGACAGAAATATATTACTATTGTGCAGTCTTAAGACTCAATGTAACAACAATACTACTAGTACTACTACTACTACTAACAATAAAAATAAATATTAATAAAACTTTATTTTAAAGGAATAATCACTTTTGTTTTCTTTTTAATTTTAACAGTAAACCTCTGTTGTGCAGCACTTTGTTTACCAAAAAATAAAAGGGTTTAATTTTCATTTGATTAGGATAAATTAAATTAATGTTTTATGCCTTCATTTGATTACCAGAAAAATTAAGTAAAACATTTTATAGGGCCCTATTATTGTTTAAAAAAAATAGGACTATAGAAAAAAAGAATAGGTTTAAAATACAGGTCTGTGGTTCTTAATTTCTTTTTATTAATTCACCATTTTTAAACTGATGTTTACTGTTCATTTTATAGAAATATCAACTATATTCACTGAATGTAATCAAAAAATCGAGAATCGAATCAAATTGAGAGCTTGCGAATCGGAATCGAATCGAATCAGGACATCTGAATCGATACCCTGTCCTAGTAGCTGGTTGCCAGGGTGTTGTTGTGCTGTTGCTAATGTGTTGCTGTGTTGTTGCTTTAGTTTACTAGATGTTCAAACTATGATGAGCAGAAATAATAGTGATGTTCGCCTAAGAGAGCACCACTTGAAAAGGTGATTTTGTTGGGCTTATTAGTGTTGTGAACGTTGAGTATGTTGTTGGATGACATTAGTTTCAGAATGAAACTGTAGGAAGATCTATAGCCAGAGACCAAAGCGAGCTAAGCGGATACAATCTAAATGGTGGAAATTACAGTCTTTTAGGTGTTTCTTCTCATGCCTGGATCATACAGCGCTTCCGGAGCCTTTCTTTCTTCCTCTATCTCTTTTGCCTCTTTTTCAAGTCTCCCAGGGGGAAGCCCAAGCTGACTGGTGTAATTATGCTTAATGATCACCTGATAATTATAATGGTTCTCACTTAAGCTAATTTCTCGTTGTGTTTGGGGGTGGAGGCCCTCAGAGCCCTGCACAGATCTCTGATGCCCGCCAGTGTGTGTTTGAGAAAGAGAGGGAGGGCATGCATGAAAGAAAACAGAGAATTGGAGCAGGAGGGAGAGAACGTAATGGAAGATAAATTCCTCTGTCTTACGGTCCTCACTCGAGCACTGCTGACACGGTGGTACGCAATTACAGCGCTCTCTATAAAGCTGATTTTAAGGGAGAGCGACCCTATTGTGCATTCTCATCAAAAGCTCTGCTGATACGCCTGTTGGAATATAAGGATTGATGATAGATCTGTTTTCAGTCTGTTTGTCTAATCCAAGTGTTGTTTGGTCTCTAAAGGCTGCCCTAAATCTGATCCAGCCTCACCGTATTGATTTACAGCAATGTGTAGACATTTCTCTTTCCTTTGTTCCTCCCTTAAAACTCTCCTTTTACCTGTTTTCCAATTCCCTGCATCTATGAAAGTCAATGTGAAATCAAAATTTACCGTTTACTTTTGTGAAACATATTCCTGGTCTTTTTGTAAATTATTTAAAATATATAACCATTTTCACATCTGAATGATTTTCTTTTTTTTGTTGTTTTAGTTCACCTAAGCAGTGCAGACTAGTTAATGTTAACCAACAGCCAAAGAATTTAGTCATTACTTTAGGCTACTGGCAACCTAGATTTGATAAAACCTTGCCGATTTAATGCTCATTACTTTGAATGTTAGAAAAAGTTACAGCAATAATAGTCAATGATCTTGACTATAGATCTACAGATCTTGACCCTCAGCCTCTTCAGAAGTGGGTGGAATTGGGAAGCAAGAACTGATTCTTTTTCAGAGTTTTTTAAACGAAAAAAATGAATGATTTTATAATGTTTGTTGAATTTCCACTTTATAAAAAAGATACACCAATAAAAGAGAAGCAATAAATAAAGACAATAAATTAACAGCTTTCTATCGAGCTGCATGCAACAACAAACACACTACTTTTTCAAGAAACGTAAACACACTGAAAAATATTTTTTCCTCCCATCTCATTTTTTTTTCCGTTACCATGTGCTTGTTTGATGCTTGTGCTTCAAGCACCCACATTAGCATTTCCGTTTACCATATTTTCTCTATACATGTGTGTCAATCAAAAGCATAAATGAAACCTGTTCATGATTTAAAGTGATTGTGTCTCTTCAGAACACTTGATTCATATGGATTTTGTTTGCAGTTTTAATATTTAGTTGGATGGAGTATCAATTATTGAGACAATATTAAAAATCTCTTTATTTGTGTTCTGAATATTAATATTATTAAAGTCTTACAGGTTTTGAATGATGAGAAAATGTTCATTTTAGGGTGAACTTGGCAACACAAGGAAAATGTTCATGTTTGCATGATGTTTCGGAATGCTGAAATAAAGCGTTTTCTTAAGTGCATGTTAACGGGGTCACCCTGCACTCCCACTGGTAGTCACCACTTCGCATGTCTGCTAATTTGCATAAAGCTGAATTCCCAGTGGATAAAATGAAGTCAATAACATTTTTTCCCTCCTTAAATATCCTGTCTCAAAAACATGTCACATTATAGAGGAAAAATGTTTTGCGAATGCCATTTGATGTTGACTCAAAAATATTTCTGAATCGCACTTCTCTCCCTTTCTCTCGGCAGGAGGAAGCTACAAGAAGATTGGATACTACGATATGACAAAAGGCAATCTCTCTTGGTATGGGAATGACAGGTGGATAGGTGAGGACACATTCATCTCTCTCATCTCCCATATATGCTCTTGTTTATCACTGTCTCAAGCACTTTTAAACCTCCTCTCACACAATCACTCACGTTATTACTCTCGCCACTCATCTGCATCTCTCCCAGTGTCACAGCTGCACGTTCTAAGCCCCGCCCCCAAAACAAAGAGAACCGCGGACGACAGGCTGCTACGGGGCGTTAATCAATCAGTCAGTCAAATTCTGTTTAGCATTCTGTCCGTGAGGGCAGCCGCGCTGCGGGAGCTCTGCACGGCTCAACAAAAAAAGACAAATGAATGCCATTAGAAAACCGCCAGGAGTTAATTCCAATCATAAATTGAGCAAGCGCACTGATAAAAATTGCGTGCAATATACAATGAGTGATGGTTTCATTTAATCTTTTTAATTGTATTTGATGACCAGTTCACACTCAGTGTTGCTGATGGTGCACTGAGAAGATGCCAACTGACAGCTGAAAACAACACAAATCAGAAACGGCCCGGGCTGTTCCCCAGCTGCCTCCCAGCACATGCTAACCTTGACTGGACGAGCACGAATCGTCCAATCAGCACAGACATCACGACGTGGCTCAGCTGATTGTCATTGCCTGTTATTTAAACCCTCACAGGCTTCGAACAGAGCTTGCGGTTTTGAATAACATCATTGAGCTTTGTGATAGCAGCCTGGGTTTGTTGGTTTATAATATTGGCGGTGCGACGCCACATCACCGTGCTCATTATGTGACCATTTCTATGCCTAGACATTTCCCTAGATGTGCTCTCGGTGGGCTTACGCTGTTTTGAACTTGCTTATTAGCTTATTAAAAACTCAGAGAAGCAGCGAGCTCCATGGCAACTGTAGCACGTCGGCATTGCGAAATGCACTAATTGCGTTTTTCACAAGCCGTTCCGGGGGAACCTGTTTTTCATTTATTTACCCAGCTTGCAACTGGGAATAGTGCCCACAGCATTGTCGTATACCCCAGGTGGCTTGCAGAGTCTGGCACCTTTAACTTTTGCATTAGTTGTCGATGATAGATCTCTTTGGAGGTCATCGCTTTAACAGCAACCCTTAACTGTGCCAGACTGCGGGTCGCAGCGAGTCTGCTGGTAAGGTGAAAGGTCGCCGTTTGATCGTGACGAGGTGAACAGGAATGCGAGATCATCACAAATAGAAGATGGTAGACAGATGACCCTTATGGCGCAAGTGCCGCCCATCACCACCCAACTTTTCACCTTGCCGCAATGGTCACTGACGCTCCCGGATGGCGTATTCTAGAGAGACGGCAGCGTGTAGAGCTAAAAATAATCAGTGCTGAAATAAAGGCCTCTTGAAGGAGAGGGTGACTTTGCTCCAGATTGGATGGCACGTGTTGACCAATCGTCGCTTGTTAGGATATTCTCTCTCTCATTCATACCCACTGCAAAGTGAAGGTTACGTCCCTTCATCTCCCAGCTGAGTGGGAATGTTTTTGTTTGAATCTTTATGTTCAATTGTTTCTTGCTGTTACCATCCACTTCACTGGCCTCGCTCGTTCTCTCTCGCTCTCCCCGGTCGCCCCTGACAACCACTGCATCTGCGCCTTGTTCTCTCATCGCTGGGTCTTGGTCGTCATGGCAACATACTGTCCCGATTCCACCATCAAGGACAGGGAGAGATATTAAACCGCATGAGCTCTCTGGCCCGATGGATGCACACACATTTACAACCACGTTCATTGTGGACCTGAATTGCATTAGAGACACCTTGAAATCAATATTTTACTGTATTTACTTTGTTAAAGGGATAGTTGTTCCAGTTGTTGTTGTTCCAAACCTATATGAGTTTCTTTCTTCTTTGAATAAAGGAAGAACACATATTTTGAAGAATGTTGGTCACCAAACAGTTAAAGGTAACCATTGAATTCCATAGTACCAAAGAGATAGTAGGGAAAAACTACTATGGAATCAATAGCTACCGTCAACTGTTTGGTTACCCATACTCTTCAAAATATCCTTCTTTTATATTCAACAGAGGAAAGAAACTCATGCCGGTTGGGAACAACTTGAGGATGAGTAAATGATGACAGAATTTTCATTTTTGGGTGAACTATGTCATTAATTTCTCACCCTCATGTGGTTCCAAACCCATAAGACCTTTGTTCATCTTCAGAACACAAATTAAGATATTTTTTATGAAATCTGAGAGCTTTCTAACCCTGCATAGACAACAATGCAACTGACATGTTCAAGGCCCAGAAAGTTAGTAAGGACATCGTTAAAATAGTCCATGTGACATCAGTGCTTCAACCGTAATTATATGAAGCTACAAGAATACAACTCTTGTGAACGTGCGTCGAAGGCTGACATGGAAGAGAAGAAATTGTTGAATAATGTCGTTTTGCATACAGAAAGTATTCTCGTAGCTTCATGAAATTAAAGTTGAACCACTGATGTCACATGGACTATTTTAACGATGTCCTTACTACCTTTCTGTGCCTTGAACATGGTATATGTTGCTGTTTATGCAGGGTCAGAAAGCTCTCAGATTTCATCAAAGATATCTTAATTTGTGTTCTGAAGATGAATAAAGGTCTTACAGGTTTTTCATTTTTGGGTGAACTATCCCTTTAATGCACATTACTGGGCTTATCAGTGCATGTAAACAAGTTTTCATCATAATAGTAGTGCACTGTCTCTGAAATGACTTTTACTTTTTGGCTGACATCACCATCCCCAGTTACGTTTTACAATCGAATCAATTCCAAATTAGATCCAAATCAAGTTTCACTCAGAAATATTTCACTTTATGGAAGTAAATGGGTTTCCAACCCCATTTCATGTATAATCGACACCCTTCTGACTGCTAATGTCTATGAATTGTGTTATCCGAGTAAATGCGTTCGCTCAGTTCCTCAAGGATTGCAGCTCCACACGGATCGTGAGTTAATTTTAACACCATAGCAACACTGCAGCGTTAACATTCTGACCTGAAACACCATAGCAACCACTTTCTATTTCCACAGACCACTTAAACTCATGTGTCGTGCCATATCACATCCTAGGTCTGTCTGTTAAGATTGTTCCAGCATCAGTGCAGCTCCACGCTGTTTCCCAGCATCCCAGGATCCATCTGTTGGCCGTCTTGTGCCCCGAGCGGTCGCGTTTGGTTGGATCTCCCACTCTCCTTAAATCAATATCAGCGAGATCCACGAGGGAGATGGCCTTACATGAACTTCTAATTAAGACTGACAGTAGCTGGGCTTATCAGATGCTCTGGTGAGGGGTTCCGGTGGGACCGCATGGGCAATATGAGTCCTGGAGCTGGGCTTTATAAAAACGATCAGCTCTAGAGATAGATGTAACAAGCCGTGTGGTCCCCAGCCAATTTGTCACTCGCAAAAGAACGTGACACCAGTGCACGTCTTGTGTGCTGCCCACCCATTGAAGGAATCTGACCACAATGCACCCTGTTGTCCTTTGTTGTTGCCAGTTGGCCAGCCGATTACCCATCTGGAGGCAGTGAAACAGTCTGCGATGGTATCGCTTCACATAGACCAGGGGGGAGAAGCTTTAGTCAAATGGCAGTGAGGTGAAATTCGATAGCTATCGCTCTCTCTGCAGACTCTGAAATGCAGCCAGTTTATCAAGAGAGAGAAAGAGAGGCAGAGAGGGAGATAAAGTGACTCATTTGTGGCTCTGAAAACAGAGGTTCAGAGCTTCTCTCCTTTTCTTTCTTTTGTTCAATTGTTTCATTATTCAGATATACATGATTATTGCATAAATAAGTAAAAAATGAAGTAAACATGCTATGTAAGTTTAACCATTTTAAAGTATTTTTTATATACTATTGTTTGTGTTTTTACTGTACAACTTGTGTTTTTACCATACAATTGTTTGTGTACTTTATGTGCAAAACGGATGCCTCAGATTCGATCGTCACTCGGGCAAAATTTTCGGGTATTTTGAAATTTTTGAAAAACCTTACATTTGCAAACTAGTCCTAGGTGTTTTACCCAATCGGAACCAAACCAGTGCCGAAATATTCTTTGGAGAGTGAATATCTATAATTTTCAAAAAAAGTTGAACTTTAAACTCACCGTCACAATGGAACGCCAAAATGTTCATAAGGTGCGGAGTAGGGATGCAACGTTACCATTTTTTCAGAAAATTCTGAGTATTGGCCGATTCTAATCCTATCCGTTACCAGCGCAGTTTTTTTTTTTTTTTTTAAATCAATGTAGAATTTCTATACTGCTGTGTTGACCTGATCGTCACTCTTTTGTGAATGAAAAATAACAAATTGCCAGTATCGGAGCCGATACCGCTACTAAGTATCGGATCGATGCGTCCCTAGTGCGGAGCTGCTTTTACTGAAATGCCTATAGCTCTTGAATGGAAAGCGATATTGAAACTCATATGTAAAAGCTCAATCTGAGGTCACAGTAAACAAAAAAACTACAGAGTTTGGCCACTTGATGGCGCTATAACAGGGTGGGGGACATAAAAATGCTATAACTAAGCACCTTTTTGTCTGATTGACTTGAAAATTATGCCATGTCTTTGTCCAAAGTGCCACAAGAGCCTATGAGGACATTCATGTATCTCAAAAAATTTGGTCACCATTGACCAACTCGTTGGGCTTGTTTGACTCATGGGCCTAGAGGTCTGTAAGAACTTTAAAAGAAATCACAATACTCATATCATATGATAGATCTCCTCATACTGAGCAACTTTGCCTCAAGAACCACTGCTGTCTAACAAAACCTTCATTAAATATTCTTGATTATGTAAAAAATCTACTTTCGCGCACTATTCCTAGGTTTGTCACTCAACCTCAGTATAAGCACTGCAGCACAATTCTCTGGACTCTCTAGGTTAATAATTATGCAAAAAATGTTTAACTTTACCTTTTGGGTAGCTATAATGGGGTTGTTTCTAAAAGGGGGGTGTCCAAATATACCCAAAAGCCTAAAAATCCTAAACAAAAACTCAAAATTTCACGAAATTAGGTGAGCCCATGCGACAGAGGATTCTAAACAAGCATGCAACATTTTATGGAGATCGGACCATAGGTGGTGCTATAACAGTCATAAACATTAAAAAAAATGATATGATGTTCCTTGGATTTTATTGATTTAGGTGGTTAGAGGCTTGTTAAATAATATGTAATGTCTTTTTTCTTATTTGTTTAAATGCCTTAAAGCACTTAAATCCCGATAATTATTAATATTCGGTTTAGCTTTAATTTAATTTAATTTCTTATTTTTATATCATTTTTAGCTGTAGTAATTTTAGTACTTCAACTTAAAATTATTTTAGTTTGGTTATTTTAGTTTAGTTTAATTGTTGTATTTTATTTTATTTCAGCTTTATTTAAATTAACAAAAATAATTTAAAATTGTTTTCATTTTAGTTAACCATAACAACACTGATCTTAGCAGTTCCTATACGTGCTTTTTTAGTCTGTATTATTTGAAATAAGCTTTTTTATATTTTCGGTTTACATTGTAGTTTTAGTGTAGGTTTTTTTATAATGTTGTTATGTGTTATTGTTATTTTTAATATTTAAAAAAACAATTTTATTTTATATCTTTATATCTATAAAATATAACATTTTATTTTATAATTTAATTTTTATTTTATATCCATGCTTTAGTCCCCCTCCCTCTTTCCCTAATAATTTCTTCCAAAAGCACTTATTTAGAAAGACTAAATAGCTAGAACCTCTAATAATGTTTTTAATGTTATTCATGAAAGTATTTTGGCAAATTATTTCAATGCAATACTGTATAAAATAATCGAATACTAAAAATCCTCATTTCTCTCTCCAGGCTCTGGTCCACCTGCTGACCAGACGGTGGTGATTCAGAAGTTCAGATATCTGTCACAAAAACTCTTCGTCTCGGTGTCTGTTTTCGCTGGCTTGGGCATTTTAATGGGCATCGTTTGCCTCACCTTTAACATCTACAACAGCAACGTCAGGTATGCTTAGTTGTGGATGGGAATATACGCTCCTGCCTGCAGGCGTGTGTTCATTTATATTGCGTACTCACGTTTGAGTTCAGTGCAGAGGACAGAGTGATACGTGCATACAATTAGCTGGTGCTTCCAAGGGGCACATTCACATATTTAAGCATTCTGTGTGCGTAGAAACACGCCGGTTTCAAACAGGCTAATGCATTACGAATAGCGATAGCATTTCACACATATTCAAACTCCACCGACACATTCAGACTAATGTTTGGTGTTTCAGTCTTTTTATCTTAGTGACACTTGGACTTTCAACAAGATTTTCTCAGCAGACAGCTTAAGCTAATACCCTGAACACTTACAAATCTTATCATGCATGTGAGTAAATGTGTGAGCAGGTCTATGAATCTTTGTGTGATAAAAAGACAGAGGAGTGTAAGTCCTATTCCACTGTGAGAGATTAACTAAATGAGCTGAATCAGAGTTCACGATGCTAACAAAAATTACCAAAAAAGTACCACCATAAATAAGTACCACCATAATCATTCTAAGCTATATATATCACAGTATACGGCAGGCACTTCATTAGCATCTGTTCAATGTATGAACCTGTTTTTTTGAACATACACATCTTTTTGCAAATTGAGCAGTATGTATGTCTATATGTAAAGGTACATTCAGAACTCCCAGCCGTACCTGAATAACATGACGGCAGTGGGGTGTATGATGGCTCTGGCTGCAGTTTTTCCTCTGGGAATTGACGGACTGCATGTACGCAACTCTCAGTTTCCTGTGGTCTGTCAGGTAAGCGCTCAGGCATTCTGGGTAACATCGTTTTGTCATTTATATTGATGTTATTTATAGTACTAGTAATTGAGTTTATAAAACCTCCCTGAACACTCTTCTTCAGAAGGGCTTTAAGGAGACATATCAGGGAGTTTTTTTTCTTCATTTTATTTTTTTTCCCCCTGAGGCACACTGATAATGTTAGTCAAGGTTTCTTGCATCAAAAAATATGAATTATTTAGTTTTTCATGACCATTTTTCACCCTCTCTCAGACCCTTAAGTATTAAACAGACTTGTTTCACTGCCTTGCTTTCAGACATCTATATATATGCCCTCTTCGCTTACACTTACTCATAGGTCACAGGCTTGCCGTCAGGTTCAATTTAGTTTGCACCATCCCTTTCTTCAGTAACAGCATCTCAGCAAAGCCCGAAGATCAGAACGAGCTGTTTTTGCAGCTTAATTTTAATAAATGCACTTTTATTAAAGTTTTAGTTTTATTCAACTTTTCTCCTATTCACCTTTGGAGACATATAACACTCAATTAATCTTTAAAATAACTAAAACTAATTTAATAACACTGAATTTTTCATGTTGTATATTAGAATGTTGTGATG
Organism: Tor tambroides; assembly: GCA_021397915.2. NCBI lineage: Eukaryota > Metazoa > Chordata > Actinopteri > Cypriniformes > Cyprinidae > Tor > Tor tambroides. The sequence continues at coordinate 16,722 of JAFVLL020032703.1, read as the reverse complement.
TGACAAAACGGAATACAATAAAATTCGAATTTTAGAATTTTTAGGATTTTAATATTGGCCATTTATTGTTTATCTCCCATAACATTACAATATAAGCTGGTCAATACTGGCAATGATTTTAATATTGGCGCATCCTTATTATATTTCAGTAGTTGTACTTTGAAGTCTTTTAAAGTTAAACTCTGAAATATTGGCTTTTTTAAAAATTGTTTTTCTAGTTCCGTTTGTGGCTGCTTGGACTTGGCTTCAGTTTGGCTTATGGAAGTATGTTCACGAAGATCTGGTGGGTTCACACGGTGTTCACAAAGAAGGACGAGAAGAAAGACAAGAGAAAGGTGAGTTGAGAACCAGGGTTATAATTGCTAACACAACTAAAATCTTAGTTGATTTCAAAAACTAAAATTAAAATGAACACGGGAAAAAAATTTTTTTTAAATATTACTAAAAACTAGTGCTGTCAAACGATTAATCACGATTAATCGCATCCAAAATAAAAGTTTTTGTTTACATAATATATGAGTGTGTACTGTGTATATTTATTATGTATATATAAATACACACACATGCATGTGTATATTTAAGAAAAATATGTTATGTTTATATATTAAATATATTTATATATGATATAATTTATATGAATATAAATATATACAGGTAAATGTAAATATTTTCAAAATATATGCTGTATGTGTTTGTATTTATATATACATAATAAATATACAGAGTACACACTCATATATTATGTAAACAAAAACTTTTATTTTGGATGCGATTAATCGTGATTAATCGCTTGACAGTACTACTAAAAACATGTAATGGTATCTAAGTGGTACTAAAATAAGACTGTGTGAGGTTAATTTGAGGTGTTTCAAGACAAACTGTCTGTCCTTTAAAACCCTCACAGGGATTTACTCTTCATTTGTTGTGTCAAGGACTTTCAGTATGCTGCTGGAATGATCAATATTTCATAGTGGAATTATTGTTCTTTATAAAGTATATATCTCATTCCTCTCTGTGTTATCATCGTTAGATCTCCATCTCACTTCCACTGCCTCTCTGGCCTAGCCACCGTCTCTCTGTCTGATCTCATAGAGATGGGTCCCCCGTTGTCCTTGAGCATCCTTAAACAGCACATTTATCATACAGCACAGCTCGATGAGTCCTCCATACAGCCCCATGAACCAGCAGTCACTCCATCACCACAAACACACTGCAAAAGATTGTTTTTTGTAACACTTTACAATACGGTCCCATTTGTTAATGTATTAGTTAACACCAGTTAACAATGAGCAAGATATATTTGCAGCATTCATTAATCATGGGTAACGTTAGTAAATACATATACAGTTGTTTATTGTTCATTTCAGCCCACAGTGCATTAAATTTATCAATAAATGTTGAAATTAACAATAACTAAGGGTTAATAAAAGCTATGCAAATATTTAGCATTGTTAGTTCATGTTAACTAATGTAGAGTATCTTAAAGGTTATTTTTCTTACATTTTTTATTATTCTGTACATATACTTCACTAACTTGTGACGGATTATGCTTAATTAAATGAAAAAAAAGTGTTGTTATCTTAATTTGTTTTCTCAGTTAAATTCATCGTATTTTAAGGATGTTTCAATATTTTTACGGAAAGACTAAACCAAAATATTAAGAAAGTGATGTTTTGAAGTGCAGCCCTCACATCACACAAATCACACAAATGCACAGCAGCCATAATAACTAAAATAAGGAAAAGATAGAGATAAAGACAGAGGAGAAAGGTATTCTCAGGATAAGTACATAATGCCTATTATTGAGCATTCAGGAACGTCCATCTAGTGGTGGAGAGGAGCTTGTCATGAGCCCCTGTGGAGAGCTCTCTCTCTCTTTCTTTCTCTTTCTCTCTCTCTCTTTTTATCTTCCTCTGCACAAAGAAAGAATTCAGAGATTGAGAAATGATCTGTGATGTGCAGTGGGGCATCAAATTGACAGCTTAGTCATTTTCAAACGTGCTTCTTTTGACTGGCGTCACTATTGAGAATTTTTTATGTTAAAAAGAAAAGTTAAAAAACAAACACAAACTGAGCATCAGTAAGTTTGTTTGAAGTGAATTCTTCAAAGTCATTGTCAGGGATACAAAAGGGAAATTTTGGAATAAAGAATAGTTTCAGAATTTATTATAGACCATAAGACAGAAAGAAATATTTGGGACAAACATTCTATTTTAAGTACAGAGGAACTCGTGATGGGGATTTTATGGTGTGAATTTTCATGAAAATGTCCCCTCAACACATTCAAAACAAGTTAAATACCTCAGATAATGTCTCATGAAATGCCAAAAAACAGAACAGAAAATAATTTAGACTTGTCTCTCTGTTTGTAAAGACATATTTAAGATGAAAGCCAATGGGGAAACTGTCTATTGTGAAAGTATAGCCACGAGACTAACCACTAATCTTTTTTTTTTTTTTTAAGAAATTAATACTTTTATTTAGCATTTACACATTAAATTGATAAAAGTGACAGCAAAAACATTTACTCTACATTGTTACAAAATATTTTTATGTCAAACAAATGGTGGTGTTTTGAGCTTTCTAGCAAAGAATCAAAGAATCTTCGCTCTCAGAAATAAAGGTGGCCTACAAAAGCTGTTATGGGGCAGTACCTTTTCAAAAGGTACACCTTTGTACCTAAAAGGTCCATATTGGTACTTTAAACGTACATATTAGTACCTAAAGTGCATATATTAGTACCTACACGGTACAAAAGTGTAAAAGGTACTGCCAAAGTGACAGATTTTGTATCTTTTTTCTGAGAGTGTTGGAAAAATAGTATGACGGTTTCCAGAAAAATATTAAGCACCATTTTCAACCATTTTGATAATAAGAAATGTTTTTGACAGCAAATTAGCCCTCAAACCTTTGAGTATAGTATACGTGTTAACAGACTAATGTAAATTATTACTAATCTTGTCTGTGCAAAATAATACTGAATATTTCAGTTTCTGTTATGACTATGTTGCTCATAACCAAAACTGTCCAAGTAGTAAAGCCTGTAACATTCATGTAATATAAACACCAGATAGGGTCTGTTTACCTAGAGAAAAACACATCCACAAGTTAAAGTAATGCAAAACCAGAAGCTCATCCACCTAGAAAAATAGTTCCACCACTTAAAGGATGATTGAAGCACCTATTGAAGCAGTGCTTAATATAAGCGCTTAAACAAAAAATGCAAGCTTCCCATTTTTGCTTGTAAACCCCCTAAATGTCCATTTCTAGTACATTCCTGTTAATTTTTTCAAACAGAGGCATGAGTCATAGTTCTCTGGTAATCAATAGCAGGCCATATATAGAGCTTAACTTATTTTAAACCTATAAAATTCCTTGAATCAATTGTCTGGCTATGCATGAGTTCTTTCATCCTGGCCGTTGTGAAGGTGTTTGAGGTTTATGAGCTCTCAAAAGTGACGATAAACAATACGAGTCACAGAGAACATAAATGCTGTTTATGTTGCTCTTTAAATAAATGCTTTTTATGTTTAATTGCTCTCAAATGCCATCCCCGCTACAAAAAAAGAACGACTATTGATTTTGTTGTAGTGTTATGGTCTCAGCCGAAATCCATTAAAGACACTTTCCTTACTTAAACCATAAAGCGCGGCCACCGTGTGGCGGATTGAATTGGCATCCTGATAATGGGCTATTGTTTCCCCTTCAAGCTCTCTGCACTTACGCTCTATGTGATGTCTTGAATCATGGCGCAAGCTGTGTCTTTCACTGTCCTGGATGGAAAGTTGATTCACTGGTCTTTTTATATCCCAGCAGCACCTGGAGCCCTGGAAGCTCTATGCCACTGTGGGAGTCCTGCTGGTTATCGACATCCTGTCCCTTATGATTTGGCAGATTGTGGATCCCCTGCACATCACAGTGGAGGTATGGCAGCGCTCAGTTTTTGTGTTTTTTTGAATAAGGCACTGTTGGATTTATTATGTTTGGCCTCAAGGTGCATATAAGCAAAATGTTGAATGAGCTGCTGTTCTGTTTCTCTTTTTATCTGAGCAGAAGTTCACTAAAGAAGCACCTAAAGGGGACGTGGATCAGCTGATCGAGCCTCTGCTGCAGCACTGCAGTTCAGAGAAGATGAACACATGGCTTGGTAAGAACTTCTCTGGGTTTGACACTGTATTTGTTCACATTGCATCCAGTTCTGATTTGAAAATAAAGGTTCCATATTGGCATGATGGTTCCATGAAGAATGGAACTATTCCATTCTACAAAAGGATCTTTATAGTGGAGAAAAGTTCTTTAGATTTTTTAAATGTTCTTTACACTAAGAAAAAAAGGTAATTTTAAGAACTGTTCTCTGAAAGGTTCTTTGGGGTACCCAAAGTAGTTCTTTTATGGCATCACTTCAGACAAAAAAAATCTTTTGAAAGCTTTTTTTTTAAATAGTGTAGAGTGCATTTTATACATTTTATCAGTTAATGCATTTCCTGACTTTAGTGTGCTGTATTTCCGTTCAAAAACCTGCTTTTTATTTACCAACCACTCGCAGTCCAGTCTAACCCGGCACTACCTGTGCTGATTTAGGGCTGCGGCAGGCATAATTAAGTCAGTCTTGTAGAAAACAGGCGGTAAACTGAATTTTCTTTCAAAGAGATGTTTGTGTATATTTTCTAGCAATCATGCTGGTAGCGCTTCATCAAACGATGATTAAATGATATGTTATAAGCGTATAAGCGGTGTATATCCAGATGCGCAGTGTAGTCAAGCACCCTTAAGACATTTTAAAGAGCTGACTGAGCTGTCTGGAACACACTGGAGGAGTGATGCTGCATATTTCCAGTAACGTACAACAGACTCCCTTGTGAAAAAGAAGTCAGCTTAATTATTTTCAGTGTGCACTTGTAGTGTACTTTAAATACTTTAAAGTATTTTTAAGTAAATATTTGTAAGTACAGTTTAAATATATTTATATTTATAAATATAAAAGTATATTTTAAATAAAAAACTTTGCAAAAAATATATAAAATATTAAACGACCACTTAAGTGTACTTAAAAAGAGTACACTTTCATGACTGTTTCTTAACACACTCACACTTTAAATCACTATCTTTTAGAAATCTTGTTTTTAAAGTACACTTATTATGAGTGTTGACTAACATACTAAAGCACAGAAGTATTTGATTATAACTGCAACTGTGTGTTATTCAGTATTACATTTAAACTTTGTATATTTTAAATGTACTAAATTGCAACGTCATTACAAATGTGTAATTACAAATATATTAAACTGACATCGAAGTTTCAGTAGAGATGACATTAGTTTATTAGTATTAGTTTGCCATACATTCAGCAGTATTTTAACCACATTCCAAAAACGCTAGAAGTAATTGCGAAATTACATATACAGTACAGATGTACTTAAGTCCTACTTAAGTGATTTAAAAAAGCACTCTAAAGTTCAGCTAATTGCATTTAATCTAAATTTAAACCATAATACATTTTCATGTAATAGCATGTAATAAACATGCAATTACATGTCCAAAAACATTACAGTCACTTCAGACTTGAGTATTAGTTACAGCTATATTTTTTAAAGTATGCAAAAGTGTAATTCTTTTTTACAAGGTTTAAGTTAGTCTGCTGTGTCCTTAATGACCTAATGCTCAGAACTGACCCACAAGACAAGATAGCATGCAAATTGTGGTCAGCGTTACTTTTTGACCATGTTTGCGTCATTACCTGATTTGCATAATTCCTATATTAAATCAGATACTAAAACAACACAGACGGTGCATGCAAATAAACGAGACTAATAGCTCTTTTTCGTTATGATCTTGTCATGGTGTTGGACACACACACAAAAAAAGTTGCTCTCTGAACAAAGCCTATAAGCCTGTGAGTGAAAGTGATTTAATGAAGGAACCCCAGTGGTTTCGACCTTCAGCCTCTCTCCTCAGGTGTTTCCTACTTGTAAGTGTTTAACTAATTAAACAAATTAATTGCTACCTTTATGAGACAAATTGGACCGGCCTTGCTCTTCCAGTTACGGTCAGTAAAATGAGCCTTCAGTGTATTCTTCAGGCAAAGTCCTTGAGAAACGAGCACAGCTGCCCATAAACAGACCTGTCATACAAATACTTTCTGTCATAACAGTTTCTCTGCATAAACCATTTAGGGCATTTGGTTCAAGGACGCATGGACGGCTGTGTCCTTTCACGACATCTGGATGAGCAAATAATTGATCGCACACACAGAACTAAAACAAACCAAATATAGCAGAGCTCTCAGTGAGATCATAAAGTGTGGTGTGGATGTGAGGGATGAATGGTTAGATGCAGACAAAAGTCACGGGAGCAGACAGCGCCTGCGACTGACTGATTACCCTGTCAGTGTGATAATGTCCACCTATCATGTTTTCATTGGCCTGGATACATCAAACCGGTGGAAATGGATGGACTAATTACATAGTAAACAGCTCACCCACTCAGGTAGCACCATTTTTGGTCACACCCAAAGCCAAATGAACTTGAAATGATCATCTGAGAGTGAGCTGGTTTTTAGCAAACACTCAGTTAAATTAAATCCGCACCCTCCGTCTGCGACCTTCATTACACCAGCGGTGTTGTTGACCGAGGATTTAATGGTCAGACAAGAAGGTGATGATAAATAATAGATGAGCAACAGGCAGTAGTAACAAATAAAAGCTCAATGAAATATGCATGGTATTGTTGTATATTGTTTTTGAAGCACTGTAAAAATGTTTAAAACCCATAAACTTGATGAGACTTTGATTTGGCTTGATTTAATAAATATTAGAGTTATTTAAGTCAAGTCAAGTCAAGTCACCTTTATTTATATAGCGCTTTTAACAATACAGATTGTGTCAAAGCACTTAACAGTATCAAATTGGAGGATAGAGTGTCAGTAATGTATAATAATAAGATTAAACATTAAATTTTCAGTTAAAGGCATTTCATTATTGAATTCAGAGATGTCACTGTCTAGCTCAGTTTAGTTTAATTAGTATCTGTGAAATCAAATTGACGATAAATCGCTAGATTTACACTATCATTCCAAAAGTTTGAGATTTAGAAAGATGTTCTTCAGAGCTGCATTTATTTGATCAAAAAATACAGTAAAAAGAGTAATAATGTGAAGTATTATTACAATTTAAAATAACTGTTTTCTATTGTAATATGTTTTAAAATATAATTATAAAATATATTCCTGTGATGCAAAGCTGAATTACTCCAGTCTTCAGTCACATGGTCCTTCAGAAATCATTCTAATATTCTGATCTGATATTTGATGCTCAGTAAATATTAATATTATCAATGATGAGGACAGTTTAAAAGCAATGTGAAAACTGTGTTTTTTTTTTGATTAATAGAAAGCTTAAAAGAACAGCATTTATTTGAAATATATATTTATTATAACATTATAAAGGTCTGTCATTTTTTGTCAATTTACTGATAATGTAACAGCAATTGTCACCATTAATTACTGCCCAGGTTGTCCAATGTGCTGTACAACAAAATGAACAAAAGTGTAAATACACAAAATATACAATATCTAGTTATTTTGGTATAATATAAACTAGAAAAAATACATATCATAAATATATTATCTGTACTTTATTTGTTTGTATGACTGAACAAATTAAAACTGGCGCATCAATAGTGAGAGCTGAAGTGATTTGGGAGGGAACAGTGATAAGGACGATAAGGATGTTTGGAAACCTGTTTATTATTTTTCTCTCCGTTTTGTCTTTTAGGTGTCGTTTATGGCTATAAGGGTTTACTGCTGCTTCTGGGTATTTTTCTGGCTTATGAAACCAAATCTGTGTCCACTGAAAAAATAAACGATCATCGAGCTGTTGGGATGGCCATCTACAACGTCTCAGTGAGTCTGTTCGTCTTTTTATACTTGTCCCTCTGGACATTTTGAGAGCGCCTTGGGTGACATTTGAAATGTCAGTCGTCACCCAAATATCGTCCAATTAAAAGGTAGAACTGTTCGGCTGACGTGACTGAAATAGCACCACGTTGGGTTTTTTCCTTTCATTACTCAAGCTTAGTTGGGAGTTGGCGTGTGAATTGGACGCAGCGTCCGTCTGGAGCTGTTGTGTGTCACAACACACTCATAAGCAGGAAGAACATGCCTGGAGCTCTTCAGTGTGGCTCTGCTAGATTTGATGGAAGTGAAGTGTCTGAGCCTGCCATCTCGAATGCTGTCCAGGGACGCAGAGCTTTCCAGAGGACAGGGAAAGGGGGAAAAAGAGCTTCCCCTCATCACCGGGAATAAGCGCGCATGTCAGTTTGACGGGACTGGAGCTCTAAAGTAGTTAGAAAACTCAAGTAAAGTGGTCCCTCAGTAATGTTGAAAGTTGTTTGTTTTTGCACATCATCTCGTCTGTTCCGCTTTAGCATTTCAGTGCCGCCCCACGGCTCACGAGTCAGGAAAGCAGCGCGTACCACGCTGATAACGCTCTCAGTGTGGAGGGTAAATACACGGGAATCTACTTTCATTTGCCGTAAAGACTTCTGGTCTGTTTTCTATGGCGAAGGTCGATTGGAAATAAAGCACAAAGCTTTTGTCCATCAGCTTTTGCATTGTAAGCTTTTAATTTGAAGCAGTGTGTCTCTCTTCATCTCGGCCTCCGAGGATTATCCATTATACACTGAACCCAATTTAAGCTCAAATTGAGGGAGAGACTTTAGATCAGCAAGGGGCCGAATTTTGCATTTTAATCTTTTCTCTCTCGCTCTCTTTTTTCTAAGTCGCTGGCCGACTCGTGGCCCTTAGCAAATGCCCATTCTGCTAAAGAAATGATTTCAGATGCCATCTGCCATGCCATTACGAACTCCATCACTTTTTAGAATTTCAGCTGCTTGGAGGACAATAATAAAGACAAGAGTGCTGCAGTTCACAGCAAACTGATAAGATTTATTGAACTCTATTCTGAGGACTAGTTTGACACCTGAATCAAGAAACAGAATGCATGGAGGTTTTTGAAATAGGTTTTTACTTGGAAGAGACCATGTACAATATTAAACATAAATGTTTTAATTTGATGTTTAATTTGTTTGGCAGGTCACCATTAATAACCTCCTCTCAGTAAAATAACATAGAATAATTTCTGCATGATGCATACAATATATTGTACATAAGTCATAAATACTTTAATGTACTTATATGCTCATGAGTTTATAAGAATAGTGCACCCAACAATAAACCTGATGAAATAAACAGTGAAGAACAACTTCAATTGAGTTTTTTCTTCACTCAAAGCTAGAATGTTAACTTTTATCATGCATTTATGGTATTTTTAAGGATAATTCACCCAAAAATGAAAATTCTGTCATCATTTACTCATCAAGTTGTTCCAAACCTGTATTTTTCTTCAGTTGAACACAAAAGAAGATATTTTGAAAACCAAACAGTTTCTGGTCACCATTGACTTCCATAGTATTTATTTTTTCCATACTATAAAGTCAGTTGAGATCAGCAGCTGTTCAATTACCCACACTTAAAATATTGTCTTTTGTGTTTAACAGAAGAAATAAACTCATATGGATTTGAAACAACTTGAGGATGAGTAAATAATAACAGGATTTATCCCTTTAACTGCCAATATATATTCATTATTTTAAATTTCCTCTTTCGTGTTCCACGGCAGAATTGACAGTCATATGGGTTTGAGCATGACTAAATAATGACATACTGCAAATCCCGTCATTATTTACTCACCCTCGTGTTGTTTCAAAGCCATATGACTGTCATTCTTCTTTGGAAGACGAAAGAAAATATTTTAAAGATCGGCTTGCTGCTCTTTTCCATTCAGGATTCACTTACTGTTTGCATTATTTAGCATGGCCATGCATTTTAAGCTAAAAGCGTGCAGGTTTTCATACATCATTACTGCTCTGTCATGGTGTGATTCAAATGGGCTCTGTGAAAGCCGTAGGCTACTGCTATGAGTCCAGATGTAAACCGCTTTGATTTAGAGAGACTGCTTTGCACTTTTTGCCCTGTCCAAATAACGAATGACCCTGCAAAAAAAAGATCACCTCTGTTGATGCCAGACAACATTTTCTTTTTGTTAGCCTGGATACGATTTTACTGGTTTTGTGAGAAATGACTGACTGATGATCAATATTTATTGATTCATGCTTCTTTCTCTCCTGGCTTCTGTTCTCCTCTCCTCTGCCTTCAGAAGAAATTTGTTGTTATATGAACACATTATAAACGATCTTTTAACTATATTATCAAGCCTTCATTTATTTTTGCTACTTTTCAATAGCCGTTCATGCATATGCTTTGTTACTAAATGTTGAATGAATAGTCATTTATGCATATACTTTTTTACTTTATACATCAACTTAATTGCTAAATGTTGTCCCATACCCAGACTTGCAATCATAAACTGTGAAATTCCATTATAAAAAAAATCTGAAATAATTAGAAACCATTTTAATATTTATTGTATAAACATTTATAAGGAAAAGTCAAAGTAAATATAATTTGAGAAATTTGTATTTAGCATAATTTCCAATCACAATATCTTTAAAATTATGAAAAAAGTGTTAAAATATTCATTTTATGTATTTAGTATATATATATATAAATGCTAGCTATGTAATTAGTAATTTTAGTCCAATAATGTTTAATGTATGTTTAAATGTTTAAATGATTTATGCAATTTATAATTTAAGAATTTAGAACATTGACTCAAAAACATAGTTTAGAAGAAATTACAGAACCCTCTATTGATTTTTGTTATTTTGTATTATTTATATAATATTATAGTATTTATTATTACTTGATTAGTTTAGCTTTCTCTGTCTCTATCTATGCATATATAAATAGATACATACATACATATATATATATATTCATGCTGTTTTTTGTAATGTTTTTTATTAGTTTTTTTTTTAATTATTTACTTTGCTTTAATTCATTTTTATTTCAGTTTTAATTTTAGTAATTTTAGTACTTCAAATTAAGCCAATATTTCTAATTTAAAAGTTGAAATTTATCATCTCACATTTTATTATTTATTTTTTAATTTTATTTTCTTATTTTATTTTATTATTTCAGTTATTGGAAACAATATTTTTTTCTAGTTTTACTTAGCAGTAACAACACTGTTGGACATTGTCAGTAGCCAAATTGAAGAAATGAGGTGGTGAAAAGTGTTATGTAAACATCCATAGTTAAAGACACTTGTATCTGTGATTCTTTGTCTCTCTTTCAGGTGTTGTGTATGATAACGGCTCCCGTCACCATGATTCTGTCGTCTAAGCAGGATGCCTCGTTCGCCTTCGCCTCGCTGGCCATCATCTTCTCCGTCTACATCACTCTGGTTGTCCTCTTCGTCCCTAAGGTACAACAGAAGATCATTTTCTCAAAACAAGAAGGAGCACTAATGTAAATATTGCATTACAGTGATGAATATTAATGATGGATAACTAGAGCAGGGGAAGGAGTGATCAAAGAGGCGTGTAAATGTGTGACATATGCATCTCTCTCAGCGGTCTGCTCGTGAAATCTTAAAGCGCTCTGAGTGACGATGTTATGGAGATGTGGTGTAATCAGTGTCAGCAGAGGAGACAGGTGTTATTACACATCTCAGGAGAATATGAAAGAGATGAAAGTAAAGACATAAAGTACTTTCGTACAACAGCCAATAAGAGCTGCTATGTACACCGAGAAAGAAGACATGTTGTGTACACCCAGACCAGTCTTGTTTTACTATTACAGTTTTTATTAATATTTTGAATTAGCTTTTATTTTTATATTTTCAGTTATCATTTTAAATTGTTTCATTTTTAGAAATTTTAGTTGCTTTTGTCATTTTTATTTTTTTATATATTATTTTAATATGTTATATATTATTCCAGTTTAGTAATATTAGTTCTTCAACTTCTTTCAATTAGTTGCCAAAACAACATTTCCAATTTTTGTCTGATATTTATATTTTGTTTCAGCTTTATTTCCATTAACAAAATTGTTTTTAATAGTTTTAGTTAATAATAACCCTGCTCCAGACCTTTTTGCTGTATGCATAGTATGTTTTCTTTATGTTGCTCCCTGATCACCTGTTTTATATGCGAAAATGTGTGGAACAATGTATCCCACAATGCACTTTACCTATCCATTTTCAGTCTGAAGAATGAATTGAGCAATCCAAGCAATATCAGTCACCATTTTTAACCTGATCTCTTTGAATTATTCTTTAATTGGACTGCTGGAAGGCTCTCACATGCAAAATTAAATTACAATTTTAAATAAGTTTTCATTTTTAAGATAATAACTCTAAGACTCAATAAGTATAGTCTAATTTTATTTGAACTCATAACTGCTGACTGTTTTATTGCCTACTGCTTACCTTTCACATACTATTTTTAAAAAGTAGTATATAGAAGGCTGTATATATTCTGTCAACATGAGCCTCGTCTGTAGTTATACCTCATGTGGTGTATTTGTGTGTTTGGTGCAGATGCGGAGGCTTATCACTCGTGGTGAGTGGCAGTCGGACCAGCAGGAGACCATGAAGACCGGCTCATCCACAAACAACAACGATGAAGAGAAATCCCGCCAGCTGGAGAGAGAGAACAAAGAGCTGCAGAAGATCATCCAGGAGGTATGTCACCTTCACTTTCTCCAGCACACTGTTGAGGATGTCTGATAAACACCAACTGAATTGAGAATGCCTTTAATTTTATTTAGAATGTGTATTGGGGTAGTAACAATGCAGAATTGTACTTGTTATTAAAGGAATAAGAATTCAAGGAAAAGTATATGTGCTGTAAGTGTAGTTTTCAATAATACATTACATTTCATTTTATATATAATTCATTGTAATTTTATGGACCATGGTGGAAAATCACTTCATTTTCCATGTACATAACTGATGCTCTTGAAAAGATCAGTGGTATAATGTATGCCACTTTCATTCCCGGTTGCCTTAATCTGAGAGTAAAAACACCAAACACAGTTTCCAATGATTGTCTCTGCCTCAGAAATTGAACACTGAGATCTTAGACAAGGTAATGCACATAATAATCAGATAAATCGGATTTTGTGGGTGGAAAACCTTAAGATTTGGTGACAATCATCAAAATTTTAACATATGGCTTCCCCAAATATATTGTTCACTCTATATATTCATTACAGTACATAATATATTTTATATATGCATTAGTGCTGTCAAACGATTAATCGTGATTAATCGCATCCAAAATAAAAGTTTACATTATATATGTATGTGTACTGTGTATATTTATTATGTATATATAAATACACACACATACAGTATATATTTTGAAAATATTTACGTTTATACATTTATATATTCATATTATTATTTTTTATATCTAAATATATTTAATATATAAGCATATTTTTCTTAAATATATACATGCATATGTTTGTATTTATATATACATAATAAATACACAGTACACACACATATATTATGTAAACAAAAACTTTTATTTTGGATGCGATTAATCGCGATTAATCATTTGACAACACTAATATTTATCTAATTTTCATGAAAATGAAGCTAATATTACTAATATAGAATTGCCATTTCACCATAGCAAAAAAAATATTAGTAGAATTAATGGACTATGGAATTTGTAGTTTATTATCAATAGACTTGAGCTGTAAAAGATCAATAGATTATATGGATTCCAAATTTAATGTCAAAAATGATTTTTTTAAGTGATCTGAAAACAATGTGGTAGATATTTTTTGGTGTTGTTTTGACAGTAATGAGCTTGTTTTAAAGAAACCTGATGAGAAAAATGTCTATACGAAGGAGTAAATCAGCACAGTTAGTCAGAATTAATTGTATAATAAATGCATTTTGTTGCAACATTTGTGGCGTGCAGTAGAAAATTATTTTAGCATCATTTATATACTATTAGTATTTCTTAATATTTTCAATAGTTTTAATTTTAGTTTGTTTGAATAATTTTAGTAATTTTTGTCAGTTTTAGTAATTTTGCTGTTTTAGTTTAACTGTATTTTAATTCAGTTAGTCGCCCTCTATAAGTTCTCATCTAATATTTGTTTTATTTTATTTCAGTTTTATTTCAATTGATGAAAAAATAAAATGTAATAGTTTTAGTAAACAATAACAACACTGAAAGGAAATTCCCCTTTTGTGTGACTGTAATTTCTTTGAATTATGATTTAGCAAAATCCTCTTCCTGTCATTCCAGTTCAGCGTCCTGCGGGTCAGGTGGCCAGTTCAATTCGAATTCATCTTCAAAAGGAGCTTATTCTTAAATTCTCAATTTGCCCCTATCCTGTCTCATACTAAAAATGTCATGAGAGCTGTGGCAGATTGTCACGTTTACTTTCATCTTCCTATTCTCAGTGGTTTTCATATCTTCACAGATAATATTTTTAGGCTCAACAGAAACTAGTTTCTCATTTCGCCTCATGTTTTCTCCCAACAGAAAGAGGAACGTGTATCAGAGCTGAGAAACCAGCTGTCAGAGCGACAGGCCCTGCGCTCCAGGAAACGGCCCACCTCCTCCAATCAGAACCACAGCTCTCCATCTCTCCCCACTCCTCAGAACGATCCCAAATCTCTCCTCCCGCCACCAGGATACCCCCTCCCTGCCTCCGACAACCACTCCCTCCCTCCCACCTTCTCCAACTCCTCCACCCTCTACCAGCCCGACGGCAAGATCAACCGCAACAACTGCCACGCCGGCCGACTGCAGCTCCTCTACAAGTGAACCTGGAGGAACTGGGATGAAATGCAAACAAGGACATGGCGAACTGAAAGAGGGGAGAAAAACAAGCTACCTTGATTCGCGGCCCACAATTTTCCCCATCTCCGCCCAGCAGATGGCCTTGTTTGTTTCTTTTTGTTTCCGACACTTGCTGTGATTCATGGGAGGTTATAAACATGAGGCTTGAGAATCTGGTTTTGATTGCATCATTTGATGTGTCACCTTATTTGAAAACCACACATGCTATGAACCATTTCAATGTTCAAATGAGTAACCCTCAGCTGATTTTGACTCGGAAAATTGTGGACGAATGATGACATGCTAAAAATGTCCATACAAAAACATCATTCCCATTATTCCTTTAAAATACTAGTATTTAGGACTCTATGAATATTGTAATACCACAATTTTTCCATAAGCTTTGCTTTTTTTGTTCGTATTTTCTACAGCTCCTACAGTTCAATCAGGTGGTCTGAATACACGCCATGACACACCAAGCTGACCATTGGCTAAAGTCAGGCCATTGTAGAGCATCAGTCAGATTAGTTTTTGTGGTGTTAAGTACCACTGGCACTAGTCAGACCCAATTTTGGCTTTTTGGCCTGTTGAGCATGTTGGATCAACATCCGTTGAGAGAAAACTCTGATTGGCTGTTTGGTTTAACAAACAAGTGCATGAGAATAAAAGCAAAAGTCATGAATACAAGTACAGAAGGCTGTTCTAATTTTTTGTCATCTGACCTGAGCATCCAATAACCAAATATTTTCCAATTTTTCATCTGGAATTTAAAAAAAAAAAACATTATTCATATTTAAAATGGCTTTTTTTACGGATTGTATATATGCAGTCTTAGTTCTGGTTTCCCTTTCTGAATGACAAATACAGACTATTGATACATGCAGTTATTTTCTCTCATGTAGGCACAGAATGTACCTGCTAGTTGGCCACTGACTGTAGCCATCGCAGCATGTTCAAGCGCAACTTTTAGGCTGGAAGCGTGAACGCGAGGCAACAACAGTCAGCTTTCGTTGCTGCTAGTTTGGTTTGGTTTGGTGTGTCAAGGCCTTAAAGGGATAGTTCACCCAAAAATGAAAATTCATTCATGTCATTAATTACTCACCTTCATGTCATTCAAAACCTGTACGACCTTCGTTAGTCCATGTCACGTGGACTATTTTAATAATGTCCTTACTACCTTTCTGGGCCTTGAACATGGTAGTCGCATTGCTGTCTATGGAGGATCAGAAAGCTCTCAGATTTCATCAAAAATATCTTAATTTGTGTTCCGAAGATGAATGAAGGTCTTATGGGTTCAGAATGACATGAGGGGGAGTAATTAATGACAGAATAAAATTTTTCATTAAATTTGAACTCTAAATCTGCATTAGAGAGACTGACCGATTCACACACATATTTGGTGCAGTGTCAGTCGCAAATTACATTTTGATATCATGACATTGAATTGCAATATATGTATTGCGATATGTATCATATAGCGAAGATGTTGCCGTTTTCATTACAGTCTGCCAAGTGCTTAATATGCAATTGCGAGTCAGTGTGGTAACGACATGGAACATTTTTTACATTTACATTTATTCATTTGGCAGACGCTTTTATCCAGTGCATTTTACAGTACGTCTAAAGTTTACATTTTATCAGTATGTGTTCCCTGGGAGTCGAACCCTTGATCTTAGTGTTGCTGGCATCATACTTGAACTGCGTTTGACTTCTGACTACTTCATATCCTGTTGTTAATCTACCAATTTTCCAATTTCAACATAACCTCATAAACATTCTTTTACAGCTGACAGTATTACGAAATGTCTTGTGACCAAGAACAACAGAATTTATAATTTCCTGTTTTAGTAGCCCATTACCTCATTTTGAACTCACTTTTTAGGGATTCCTATCTTGCATCACAGTCATGATACCTCAAATCGTGTAGTTTGTTGAAGAGAGGTGTGCTAT
>JAFVLL020032702.1:0-51064 GCA_021397915.2 Tor tambroides | reverse complement strand
AAGTATCTTCCCATTAATATAGCTGTCAGATCTGTATTTTTAATTAAACAGAAATATATAAACATTAAAGTGCCAGTTCATATTGTACTGTTGAGGGTCATTATGTATGTAAAAAGTAAATAATAAATTTGATGTTGTAGCATTGATTTTGACAGTTACTTCTGTAAAAACCTGCACTAATTTATTTAGTTTAATTTGCATTTCATCATACATCTGCTTCGAATGCTGCCCTTCCAATGGCTGGGGACTGCTGAGCGGCCATATATGTAATCAGTGTGTGAAGAAATGGCTTTGATGCCGATGCTCACTGGACATATGTTGCAGACGGCCATTTTAGCTCTGACGAAGTTTAATTACTTTTGGCACTAGTCTCGTTAAATCAGACCAAGCCAGCTGCTCCCAGCTGCCGATATAAACCATGCACATCCCCACCAACTGCTGTCTTTACTCTCAAGAGATTGTGTCACTCTGGGTTTCAAGATATTTTACATGCTGGACATTTTTTAGATATTTTCCTTGACGTGTTTTTTTGGTTGATGGTTCTCAGTGTGAACATAGACCATCTGATGAGTATTTGCGGTTGCAGTTTGAAATTGAGATACATATTATGTCGAGGTTGATGATGCTCATTTAGATGTGCGCAGTAAACAAATATTGACTAGATCCGGAATGGAATGCTAGCTTTCTACTAACTGAATACGGCACACACTCTCAGGAAAAAAAGGTACTATGCTGTCACTGGGGCAGTATCCTAAGGTACAAAAGCTAAAAGGTACATCTTTGTACATAATGTACCCCTGTATTAGTACTTTAAAATTGCATATAAGCACCTAAAATGTTAATATTAGTACTTGTGTTTACATAATATATGTGTGTGTGTACTGTGTATATATAAATAAATACACACAAATACACGTATACATATATTTAATGCAATGATGAGTACTTTAAACAGTAGTATGGTATATTAATGCCATATATTGCTTGTGAATGGTGTTCATTTATCATTTTGAAATGAAATATGGTTATTTAGCATTTTTTATTTCATTTTGTGTAACAATGTGTAAACTTTTTGACAATTAAATAATACGAAAACACAATTATGATTGTATTTGTGATTGTATTTTATAGTATTATTTTTATAATAATAATAATAATAATAATACTGAATTAGTAGTACTACTAGTAGTAGTAGTCTACACTATTAGCAATAGAAATTCTACACAATTTCTGAATAATAATATAGCTCCCACCAGTATAGAACTCAGAATAGAAGGAAAACGTCAGAAATTGTCAAAAACATTTCAAGGCACTGCACTACATACTGTGCTTTTTTAACATTGACATCTGACATTGACAGCTGTTATTACTGACTGTTGAGCTTTTTGACAACTTTGACACAACCTAGAAATCCTGAAGCTGTGGATTTCAGACCTGAGATGCAGCTGTCAGTAAATCATTATTAAGAAAATCTACTTTTATTAACACATGGCAGTTTGTTTATTTATTTATTTGGTGGTGTCAAAAATATTCCACCAATTCCACAATATTTTATGTTTCTGTCTCTCAAATAGAATGACAAATTTAGAACCAAAACAGCTTGCCTTTTATTAGATTTATTAATGTTCTCTAAAATACAAAGTGCACTGTTGTTTCATATAATATGCAATTGCAGAGAAAATGTGAAATTTGTAATTTTACAAGTCCATTTAACTCATTTTTGGAGCCTCACACTTCATTTATTGTTGTCTCCTGTCACAGCATATTGAGAGTGTGAAACACTGCCAACGAGTTAATTAATTATTGAATTGAATTTTTATTCTCAGTATCTTTCGTTCTTTGCTCTGACAGAGTTGGCTTGTGTGAATTATTTTTCAGCGCCGCTTTGCAAAATGAACTTCCTTGTTTTCAGTGCACTCTCCTCAACTCAGAGGAAAATGAATTCTAAATAGCCGTCATAGAACGTAAACGCCTCAGAATCAATCAGGTGTCAGACTACAGATAAGACACTGCGTCAAAATCTCAGTGGTGTGTCATTCATCGGAATACTGTCCTCCTCCTCTCGCATCTGTGAAAAAATGCCTTTCAGAGCCAAGGGAGAGTGAGGAAATGAACATAATCAAAGGTTTTGTTGTCTTCGCCAGCACAGGGATAAAGCGAAACAAACACAGGGCAGAGAATAATGGAAATCACTTACAGCTTGATAGGAAGACAGCTGTGTTTTAAAGGAATGCGTTTCCTTTCCATTGTGTTATTTATCGAATATATTTAGGGCTGTTTATGTGAAACAGTAAACATTAGACACTTTTTATTCAAAATCAGTCAATCAAAACCAAAACGATGAGTGCAGTTTTTGATATTACAATTCTTCCTAGTGAAAAATAAATATACTAAAATGTATTTGAAATACATTTATTTCATGCTAGGTATGTTACAAATACATTTACATATTTATGTAGTTAATAAAAATACCCTGCAATTGTAGTTTTAGTATACTAAGCTGGTATACTTAAAGTCTGCTAAATTGGAACAACTAATTTTGTACTTAATGCACTTTAATTGTGCGGAATTAGTGCTGATGTCCAACTAAAGATATCCTTAAGCATATTTGATTGTGCTGAAGTGGAACTATTGCAAGTATACTTTAGATACACTTTAAATATCTTGCATTAAAAGACCAGTATTGTTCAAAGATTATACAATCCTCATCAATAGTGACATTAAAACACATTTTAGGCTTAATATTAAGAAATGTACATTGTGCACAATTAGTACTCCAAATAAAGTTTAATTATAATTTTATATCAGTCTCGAGAGATATGTCAGTAAATATAGATTTGAACAATACTTAGTATGAAATACATGTATTTTAAATATATTACTTTTTTACTAGGGGTATTTTATAATATTATTTTAAAAATTAAAGTTTGAAGGTTTATTTGATAGACTGATAGATTAAATGATAGACAGATTAAACAACAGATTGATAGATTGATGGATGGATGGATGGATGGATGGAACAACTGATTTGATGGAGGGATGGATGGATGAAACAGTTGATTTTATGGATGGAACGACTAGATGGATGGATGGATGTAACAACTGATGCTATGAATGGAACAACTGAATGGATAGATGAATGGAACAATTTATTTTTGAACTGACGGATGGATGGAGCAATTACATTTTGGATGGATGAATGAAATAATTGATTTCATGGATGGAATGACTGAATGGATGGATGGATGGATGGATGGAACAACTGATTTTTGGATGGATGAATGAAACAATTGATTTTAGAATGGACGGATGGATAGATGGATGGATGAAACAGTTGATTTTATGGATGGAATGACTGATTGGATGAGTGGATGGATGGAACAATTCATTTTTGGATGGATGGATGAAATAATTGATTTTAGAATGGACGAATGGATGGGTGGATGGATGGAACAATTGATTTTTGGATGGATGGATGGATGAAACTATTGATTTTATTAATGGAACAACTAATTGGTTGGGTGGATGGATGGTTGGATGAAACAACTGATTTAATGAATGGATGAAACGATTGATTTTATGGATGAATGACTGATTGGATGGATGGATGGATGCAACAATTGATTTGAATGGATGAATGGATAGAACAGTTATCTATTAGAATACATGTTTCTATCTTATAAAATTATTTAAATAGTCATTTTGAAATTTGAAAGTTTATTAGATGGATAGGTTTATTTGATAGATAGCACTTCGATGTATGTATTGCAATGCATGTTCCTTTTTTTTTTTTTTTTTTCTCGTGTGATATCTCAGGATAGCACGTTATCAAGCTAGTAGGGTTAGAAAATGCTGAAGCTTGAAGTGTAACTAACATAGCACCCCACTCCCTTCCATATATCTAGTGTGCTGAAATGTCAGTTTTTTTTGTTTTGTTTTTTTTATTCCCAGAGATGGTGTTGCTTGCCCCAGAAATGAGCACAGGCACTATTCATCTGTGACCTACCTTTCCATTTCAGAACATCAGGACAAATCTGTGCTCACTGCTGTCGGAGAGCTCGATGACTCCACACAAAACTGGTAGTGTGGGGGGGAAATGATGAGGAAGATTGGATGAGAAAGTTTTCTGGATCCAGGGGCGGTGAAATAAACAGAAAAACTCAAAGACGAACATCAAATGAGGTACTTGAGGTGGATGAAGGGGAGGGTTATG
Source organism: Tor tambroides (assembly GCA_021397915.2). NCBI lineage: Eukaryota > Metazoa > Chordata > Actinopteri > Cypriniformes > Cyprinidae > Tor > Tor tambroides. Next base: position 46,851 of record JAFVLL020032702.1, on the reverse strand, counting down.
ACAAGAAACTTCAGACAATGCTTAAATTCTCCATGAGATCCGGTAAAGGAGATTTGAGAGGAGAGCTGTGTTTGATATCCCTGTGATGAATGTGATGGCTGTCTACCTAAAATATGCCTGTCCCTGATATGAACTTTAGGATCAGATGATTATCTCAAGGAGGACTTCAATGATGAAACTCTTTCCCGACTTGATAGGTTGAAACGCTATTGTAAATGGCAGTGAACAACACCTTTTCTTCTTCTCTCTGGGTGTCTTTTTGAGTTCATGGAGAAATGCATATGCATTAAAAAATGAAACAGGCAGTGCAAAAGTTTTGAAACACATTAGGTTATAATAAACCATGTATTATACATTATAACTTTTTTGAACTTTAAATATGTCTTTGTATTATGGAAGTAGACCTTCAGTAGACAGCAGGCCTCAGCATCCATCCATCATTCTATCATCAGTCTATCTATATCTCGTTCTATCAATCGTTCTTTTGTTCTTCTTGTGGGTGCACAGTGCACAACACAATTGTTCATACATCTATACGTTAATTACACTTGTTATGTCTATCGTTCTTTTGTTCTATTTATCATTCTGTTATTATCTATCTATCTGTCTGTCTGTATGTCTGTCTCTTTCTGTCTGTCGTTCTCCCTGTTTATCATTCTGTTGTTCTGTCTGTCATCCATCATCTATCCATCTCTCTCGTTCTATCATCCATCCATCGTTCTATCGTTCCATCATTATATCTATCTATCTATCTATCTATCTATCTATCTATATATATATATATATAAATCCCTTTGTCCATCCGTCCATCCGATTGTCTGTCTGTCGTTTATTCAGATCTATTTTGCGTAATGCCATCAGTGCTGATTGACAATATGTACAATCCCAATATATAATCAAAGGCAACAGACAGGGAAAAGTCAACTGACACATGTCTATTTCATTCTGTTAATGGAGCATTTTTGGGTTCACTGCCAGTTTAGCTCTACTGACAGCAGTCATAATTCATTTTTGAAAAAGTCACATTTACACTAATGCACTAACAGTGTAGGTAAACTGGGCTAGCGTTCCAGATGGTTTAAAAGCAGAAACATGAAGCATTTGTTTTTGTTAAAGTACTTGAATTATTGAAGTCGGAAAAGTTTTCTAGGTGGATGAACTTGGTGTAATGAGCTGTTGTATTTCTTGTGGGTGAACAGTGCTTTACAGACACTTCTCTTGTATCTTGGCACGACTGGTTATAACTGTACACATATTACACAAGCTTTAAAAGTTTAAACTAAAACAATAATTTGTCAAACACTTTATAATTATTCATACATCTATATTAATTTGACTACAATTAGCCTCGCTGTTGTCGAATGCTCTGATAGACAGGTGTATTTTTTCTGCTCTGCTTTAATCTACTGCATCAACTATCACTTTCAACCAGTCTAATCCATATTAAACCATTTGCATGTGTAATGTCACTTCGTGAGAACGGCATATGTGATTAATAAACCGCCACTACCTCCCAAAGGATGGGTCTGCACGAGCATGTGTGGAGTTTTGGCATGCGTGTCAGCCCATATTTATCACACCCATAAGTTACAGTGTCTTTGCATCATTCTCCACCCATCGTGTTCATGTTGAGCACCATGTTGCTATTCATCATATGGCCATTTATTGATGCTCATGCGATCTCCATCAGTGTCTGGCGCTATTTGTCACTGTCTGTGCTGTCAGCCGAGCAGGAGAGAAATATGAGATGCACAACTTGTTAAAAGATGATATATGTATGGCTCCATTCATTGTCACAAGACTGCCACTTCCTTTAGTTGTTAATGATGCTCTTATTTTTTTTTGTGCTATTCGATTCATAAAGAGCTTTCAATCACAAACAATTATTATTATTTTTTTTTATAAGACTAATGATCTTTCCAAAGGTTGCTTTCTCAGACAAAATTGTTTGTGATTAATTTATTATATAAAACATTTGTGAGTCATTTTTCTGTGAATTATCCATTACCATTTGAGAGTTTAGAGGTTGCTTTTTATGTTTTTGAAAGATCTCTTACATTCACCAAGGCTGCATTTATTTGATAAAAAATACAATAAAACTCTAATACTGTGAAATGATATTACAATTCAAAATATCTTTTTTATTATTTGAATATATTTTAAAATATAATTTCTTCCTGTGATAACAGATGCATTTTCAACAGTCATTACTCCAGTCTTCAATGTCACATTGTGTTTCTAATGAGCTGACAAATTTATACTTTTTAAAATTTATAATATAAATTTATACAAATTTATTAAAACTGTAAATGTATTTACACTCACTTTAGATCAATTTAATGTATCATTGCTGTATAAAAGTATTAGTTTAGAAAACATATTATTACAAACTTTTTTTAACAATAGTGAATCTAAAACATTTATTTGAGGAGCATTTAATAAGATATTAGAATTTGTTTTCATAGACTAATTTATTTTGTCTTACTAGCAGATTTTTTTTTTTAATAAATGAGGTAGAAACAAATAAAAACAAGTCAGAAATTTGATTAATATCATATAATTGATATTTTAATGTTGATTAAATATATCACCACAAGCATTATTAAATGTTTTACCTAAATATATTATTTATACCCACCTTGCTTTCCAGTCTCTCACACATTGACATTCAGATCCAAAAAATCCATAAATTAAACTGCTGAATGTTAAACAGACGCTGATTGTAAATAATTTGGCAGCAGTTTCCTGGGTCAGTCATGTGAACTAAAACCGCTCCCTCTTCATATCGAGTCCTTCTGTTCTTCCAGATGCCAGGGCATGGAAAGAAAAAAAGTGCTACAGTATATGGGCATAAAAAGAAAGGGAGAGAGAGAGAAAAAAAAGGATTATGAACCAGTGTCGTGGTGCTTCTCAAACGCCTTTACCATGTCTTGCTACAGTTTGTACAAAATTTGACATATATGGATTGAAACAGCTATTATTATTATTATTACTTTTTGTGGTAAAAGCAGATAGATAGGCATACAGGGACCTCATGGATCAGAACACACTTTGCGCTGCATAATGATAGACTGTTGTTTTTTGTTGTTATTTAGTGTTATGTGAGAAAGTTCAATAAAAAGCCTTTTTCTTCTGGGGGCCTTCAGCCTCGTTGTCCCCTAACATGCTTTGTCTGTCTCCCAGAGTTTCCAGGAATCCGCAACTCAGGACCGGAATAGAGCAAACTTGAGTGATAATGCAGACATGAGGAACTGACCTTGAGAGATGGATCACCCTCTGAAAAGCGAGCCTGTAGCAGAAGCGTAATAGCCACAAATCAATACGTTTAAAAGGCAGCACATTCCTCTGTGGTGAGACGGATCAGCTGGGTAAATTCAAGAGATGGTTATTCAAATGTGGAGATCAGTGTTAGGGCTTATTTGGTGACGGATGTTCTCGTCTAGCTCCTCGCAGACTTGAAATGGCATTCTGGACAATTAAAGTCCTTTAGACTCTCCTGTTGACTCTGACTGAAATATAATTAGATGAAGGACATATAATAGCCCAATGTGTGCAGTCCATTTAGACAATGGAACTTTCACATTACACTTTACAGTAATACAATGTGCTCTGTGAGTACAAACGTCTTCGCAGAAATGCTTTAAAGCTTTATTGTGATTAAGGAGGAGAGACAATATGAGGATAAATGAGATCATCTGTGCTTTTTTGGCTGGGGTATCATGCTCTTGTGTTTTATTTTTTAACGAAAATTGTTTGTCTCAAAGAAGAAGGAAAGATTATAGATGCTGATAATTATAATGGAGCTGAGGGTAGTGCATGAGTCTGCTTTTGACTCAGACTGCCTGTTTTGAAACCCAGCTTGTACATGTAAGTGTGCTTTGGAACATTGTTTCTTAGCTGGTTCAGGCTGTTCAGTCACATTCATAGTGTTCATAAAACCAGCTTGATTGCCTAAATATACGACTAGTTGGTAATTGGTTTGTTGCTTGTCCAAGATGGTCTACCAACTCGGTCCTGGAGGGCCACTGTCCTGCAGAGTTTAGCTCCAACTTGCCTGAACACACCTGCATGGAGGTTTCTAGTATGCCTAGTAAGAGCTTGATTAGCTGCTTCAGGTGTGTTTAACTGGGGTTGGAGCTAAACTCTGCAGGACACCGGCCCTCCAGGACCGAGTTTGAACACCCCTGGTCTACCAGGTTAGATGGTAGACCAGCAAATAGGCCAGGTAAAAACCAGCTTAGACCAGCTTGGACCAGTTAGAAACCATCTATCATGTTCCAAAACACAACAACCACTTGTTTACGCTATCATTTAAAAGTTTAGCGTCTGTAAGATTTTTTAATATTTATGAAAGTCTCTTATGCTCACCAAGGCTACATTTATTTGATTAAAAATACAATAAAAAGTGTGATATTGTGAAAAAATATTCATATTTAAAATAATGGCTTTCTATTTTAATACATTTTAAAATATCATTTATTTCTGTGATGCAAAGCTGAATTTTTAGCACAATTACTCCACTCTTCAGTGTCACATGACCCTTCAGAAATCATTCTAATATGCTGATTTGCTGCTCAAGAAACATTTCTTCTTAGTATCAGTATTGAAAACGGTTTTGCTGCTTAATATTTTTGTGGAAACCATGACACTAGAAATATCTCATAACATTAAAAGTGTCTTTCCTGTCAGATTTGGCCAATTTAATACATCCTTGCTGAATAAAAGTTAATTTAATGGTGTCTGATAACACAATGATTAAAATCAACAAACTTATTTATTGCCCTGAAGGTCCCTCTCAAACCTCCACTGCCCTTCTGTGAATACCGACGCTGGGCCGAACCACTAATTAAAACAGGATTAGGTCCGTGTGTTATGATTAATTATCTCACTGAATGTAATTCAGCTAACACTGATGATCCTCTGCTCATGTGTCATGTTGGAGACTTGAACCATTCATCAAGAGCAAAGGGTCAAGCACAAAGCAGAACGCTGATGGTAAAACCGCGTTTCCTAATTATGTCTCATACAACAGCCTCAAGTGGCCTAACTAACACATATACACACAAACACACTTATTCACACACCTCTCTGTCTTGTTCGACTCCTCATATATACACATTATGATGAACGTGTTTCATCTTTCAGTCTTGTAAGACTGTTTTGCTCATATCATATCAGTATGTATGTAAACAGTATTAGAGTGTTGTTTTAAGGCATTGTATTAATATTAGTGCAGCTATGCCACCTAATATGTCAAGTATTCTTTTAGTCCTTACTAAAATTAAAACTTTAGTATTTAAATATCTGTATTCCAAAGAGCTCAGCAGAGAAAAATCATCAAGTAAAACGTTACAGTTCATAGACCTTCACTATTGTGAATCACCCGCTTGTCTTTTCATTTTTTATCAAGGCTTTTCACAGAGAACCACATAATTGATATTTGTGAATAGGCTGGTGAGGGAGAGCAATTCACAGCAGTCAATAGTGATTCAGTTGGAAACACAGTAATATCTTGGCTCATTTTATAGCCCACTGCACAGACACATCTGTAATAGTTTCTAACTTGTGTAAAACCACTGTGGGCCTGTAGTGTCAAGCATATTAAGTATTTGAGTGCATAATTTAAATTGAGTCGTTACGTGTTTGAACTGGACTGCATAAGGGATTTTCTGCGGTATGATTTATCTGAACTGAAGAAATACTGATATATGAAATACTAAAGGTGACACTTTGTTCTGTAAAAATTGGGATGAGACCTATGGCAGCTACACATGATATGCATATGTTCTTTTAGTTTCAGTTTGACCAACTTCCAGTCTAAGCAATGAATGCGTGATGTTCTGTTCTCGTGTATGCATTTTTTTGCCGACGCAGACAGAATATTGTACTAAAATACAGAATTACAGAATGACTGAAGCACCGCTACTGAATCTACAGAGTGAAGTCCAAAAGAATGAATCTTGTGAATCGACACTTTATAGTGAATCAGATTCATACAACACAACTTGTGTAGTCTGATTCCTGAACAAATGACTCTCATGAGTCATTTCTTTAAAGTGAATTATTAATAATTAATTATTATTGTTCTCGCAACAAATATAATCTGATTCTCGAACATGTGACCCTTGCAAGCTGGTTCTTTATAATGAATCAAATACATGCAGTGCAACACTTGCAGTCTTCATGAATGAATGACTCTTATACGTTGGTTCTTTACAGTAAATCAAATATATACAGCACAACAAGTGTAGTCTGATTATCAAACAATTGACTCTTATGATCCGGTTCTTTTTACTGAATCAAAAACATACAACACAAATGTAATTTGATTCCTAAACAATCCCTATGTGTCCTTCTGTTAGCGAGTCAAGAAGCTTACAACTATGAAACTTTCTGTTTTCTTACTAACTGATTGTTAGTAAGCCTTCACTCTTTAAATTCCTGCTGGTGTGTTGTAACCTCCATGAACAAAATGATGTCTTTCAGTATGTAAGGAGCTATATTTCATCAGGAACACACATGGCAATGCAACGGATCACAGACCTTTAATCTATACATACTATGAATTTCAATGAACTGGAGATCTGAATGTGGCACCTTGATTCAAGGATGAACATTCTCACTGGACTGTACACATCCCTAATTGAAGTGAAGCATGACAATAACCTACAGCGATGTTGTTTTCTCTAGCATCATTCCACTGGACAGGTTGTCTATAGTTTGCTTGGCCTCCATACATCATTTGAAACAAAAGGGGCAGCCGCGGCCATTGCTGTATACTTCACAGGTTGTGACTGTAGAGATGATATCAGCAGCTTGATAAAGGTGATGGGATGTAAATGGTGTTACTGACGAACATGAGAATAATGTAAGGTGGAAAAATATGTATGTCCATGCAGCTGCAATTTCTCTTTCTTTTGTTGTGCAAAGGAATTTCTTTAGATTTCATTCAGGTAGACCTGGCAAAGTCAATTGGATAACTTATACTGTATGTTTAACTCAGTTACATGTCTTTAACACATTTGCCTTAGTGGACGTTGCAAATGATTAATTCTGCTCTGTAAAGACAGATGTACAATGTCTTATCCATTTTTCTATTTGACAAACTGCAATTATCATAAAATCTAAATCTTTATTTATTTAAAAGAAAGGTTATTTGAGTACATTTTACAAGAAAATACTATAAAATTGAATGTGTAATTTAGTGTGTTACTTGCTATTTCTTTGCAGGGTTATTATGGTAAACTAAAACTATAAAACTTTTTTTTACTTAAAAAATTAAACAAATAAAATAAAATATAAAAGGTTATATTTCTCTCAACATTTCTCATTTTAATTTAGTTTATCTTGATCTATCTTGATTTAATTTAGTCTTGATCTTGATCTGAACAGAAATATAAAAATACATTAATTATAAAAAATTAATTATACAAAAATAGCTGTTTCTTTGTAATTAATTGTGAAATTTACTAGCAATTTCTAAGTGTTTGTTTATTTATTTATTTATTTTCCAGTGTACTGTAAACAGCTTTGCACATCAAATGTTGATTTGTTGATTTCTGTGAATTAAAAAAACCAAGATATTGTGAAATTATTCATTGTTGACAGCTAGTCTTCTTTACAAAGAATGATAAATATAAAATAAATATAAAATATAAAAATATAAAACAGAAATAAAAATAAAAACTAATTCAAAATATAAATAGAATATAATATTTTAGAATATAATATTTTAATTCTACAAAAATAGCTGTTCTTGTAATTAATTGTGAAATTTACTAGCAATTTTAAATGTTTAAATAGTTTAAACACCAAATTTATTAATTTATTTCATTTTTTTGTTTGTTTTCCAGTGTAATGTAAACAGCTTTGCACATTAAATAATTTGTATGTTGATTTCTGTGAAATTTAAAAAAAAAAAAAAAAATTGTGAAATTAATCATTGTTGACAGCTAGTCTACTTTACAATGAATGACTGTGAATTCACACATCAGAAAATTTGTATGATGATTTCTGCGATTAAAACTGAAAGAAAACACAAGAAATCAAGAAATGAATCATTGTTGACAGCCCTCGTCTTCTTTACAATGAACGACTGTGAATTCACACACATGAAAATGTCTTTTGTTTTCATGTTAGTGTGAAACAGTGTTCTAGTGGGATCTGCTCTTCTGTGTTTGAGCATATTTGAAAGAGGGCAGTTATAACACTGCTGGGCTGGGAATAAGATGAAGAGATAGGTAGGAAATGCAGATCGACAGGCTGTCCCTGAGACCAAAGCTTGTTGAAGAAGCAAGTGATTTGTTAGCTACTTCAGAGATAGATGAGAAGACGGGAATGAAACTTCAACAATCTGTTCCGGCATGCACTCTCCCTCTGAGACTTCAGCTGAGACAGTCTGTGAGGATCAAACCGCACACCCTGAAAGAGAGGAAAGCCGCCGTTTATCCACATTAAAAAGGGACGACGAATGCGCAACTGGTGGAAAGTAGGTTAGATCCCTCTTCAGGAAAAGGTTTCCCTGCGGGTTAAAAATTTAGGGTGATTTTTATGGTTATAGCTCACTCGTGTTCTAAGTTAAGAAGACAAACTTTGAATTATTCAGATGTTAGATATTCTGGGTTGCATTTGTTTTGCATATATAGTCTTTGTCTGCACTGTACAAATGACCTTCACTGTCTCTTCGATGTCAGTTTATGTGTACAGGGCAATGAATGGACCTTGTGAATAGTTGGTGCACTTGACGTGTCCTGTGGAGTAACAAAACTATTTGAAACAGTGTTTTAATCATTCTTTTATAGTCATTATATGAGCTCAGAAAAAAAAAACACTTGTGCTTTCCTGAAAATCCTTCACTTAATTTGGTGTTCAAAAATGACCAGCCTTTTAAAAATTGCTTGCTTTTTTTTTTTTCATCATATTATCACAAAATCTTGGATTCCGTCTTTTGGTCAATTTATTTTCAATTAGCACTGGTTTTGTACTTCTTTTTGGAACTGATTGGACATCTGATAGGCCTCATTTATCTGAGCTTATGCACCTCAGTTTTGAGTGAAAAAAAAAAGGTGGATCATTTTGGCAATGCTCACTCAAAAACTGCTTATAAATGAGGCCTATGATCAATCAGTTCCAAAAAGAAGTATAACACCTGTGCTAATTAAAAGAAAAATGCCCCTCAAAAAGTACAAAAATTATGGAAGATGTATTGGAAAGTTGTCATACACTGTGTGAACAAATAGAAAGAAAAATGTCCTTAACACAACTGAACTATGAAAGGGAAGGGGAAAAAAATGAAACTAATTACTTTCTCTTATACATCTGAACCAAAAGTGTTAAAGTTAATTTTTAAAAAATAGTCCAGACACATGTTGTGCATCAACTACCTATTTTTACGCTGCTCCAAAGTGTATTGTGCCATAAGCTGTTATAATTTTTATAATGTGTTTAGCTTATTTGTTGTTTGTTTCACAACCTCAAGGTAAAAGGTTTTTAACCAAGAAAGCCATTAGCAAAATTAGTCCATTACTCCACTATAGCAAAGCCCACTAAAAGCTTTAAAAGTCTGTTTGATGCAGTATTGTAATTATATACTAACCTGAGCATAGGTCAACCAGCGTTTTAAGGCATGCAAACATCAGTTAAGTGCATGTGTAGTTTATTGCGCTTGGCAGATTTCTCATATCGCACATGCACTGTAAGATGTCTCTTATGTGCAAAAATTTTCACTGAGAAATTGCTAAAACATTTCACAATTCATTACAAAGAAATGGCAAGTAACACTTTTTAATAAAAACATACTCCTAAAGAACAAAATACAACTTCGGAAAATATTTTACTGTGCATTTATTTGATCAAAAAATACAGTTTAAAACAGTAATATTGTGTAATATTTTTTTACAATTTAAAATAACTTTTCTATTTGAATATCATTTAAAATGTGATTGCAAAGTTATATTTTCAGTCTTCAGTGTAACATGAACCTTCGGAAATCATTTTAATATGCTGATTTGATTTTATTATCAATGTTGAAAACAGTTGTGCTGCGTCATATTTTTTTGGAAACCATGATACTTTTTTCAGGATTATTTATGAATAAAGTTCAAAGAACAGCATTTATTTAAAATAGAAATCCTTTGTAAAATTATAAATGTTGTTACTGTCACTTTTGATCAATTTAATGCATTCTTGAGTAATAATATCTTTCCAAAATTTCTCTCTCTCTCTCTATATATATACATATATTACTGAACTTTTGAACAGTAGAGTAGTAGAATTTTTATTCTTATAGAGGCACAGCATAAAGAGATTTAGAAATGACCAGTCAGTTACACATATCTCTGTAAAAATCATTGCTTTTCTGAAATAATCCTGCACTTAAACCTCTCTGTTCCTACTGTTGTACAAAATCAGTCCCCAGGATTTTATTACGTTGCAAGGTAATTGATAGCCAGCGGATAACCTGGTACAGTCTGGTCATTGTAGACAGAGCTAATTAATCTCTTTCAATCCCAGCTGCAGTGCCCAGTGTGGCCCAGGGAGTTTGTGTTTCTCTCCACAATTACAGACGTCCTTCCCTGCCTTTTCAATCAATGCCTGCACCTGAATCTGGTACCTCACACAAGGATAGGATAGGGTGGGACTTTCATTTATATAACAGAAGCTGATGAGATTGATTCTCTGACCTTCATAGTGTGTTGAACCTCTCAAGCTTGTTTGGAACATCCTGGACTTATTGGATACATACTCTAGTGAGCACAAACTGTTTCTGTTTCTTATCCCTCCCTGTTCTAACTTGGACAATGTTTGAAACTTGTATTGCTAGCACTTTTTGTGTTAATGCCTCCTTAAGAAGAATTGTTTGTATTCCTCAATTGTAAGTGGCTTTGGATAAAAAGATCTGCTAAATATGCTTTATAAATATTAAATATGCTGTATAAATATTCAATTCAAAGTTAATATTACAAAATATTAAAACAGTTAATATTACAAACAAATATGAATGGTGTTTGTTCCCCCAAAAGTAATCTTCATGAAGCTACAGAGTGTTTCCCATGAGTTGATACTTTCAGATGACAGCAAAACTTATCTGAATTGAGCTGAATAATAACACTATTGTATTCTGTAGAGCTGCTTATCACTGAATTGATCTTGTTTTATAGTGAATTCACTTTACACAGTTATTGAACCTAACTGAATAAAGACTAAAGCTGAATAATGACACTATTGTCTTATAGCAGTTGCTTTATGGCAGAGTTTTGCATCATTGATTCTGTTACTTCTGTTTAATACTGTGAAGCTGCTTTAAAAAGAACTCTGTTTGTATAAAGAGCTATAAAAATAAAGGTGACTTGACTTGGATGTTTAAGTCAAAAGAGCTGTTTGGATGTTTAAGTCTCAATGATATTCAGTATATGAGTTTTTTGTTTATATGTTGGGCACAAAACTCCATGTCACAGGCCAGATGAATAAAACTGTATGGGACTGGTTGCATGATGAAATTTAATAGCATTGGGTTTGCAGACACTATTCTAATTCTTAAATATCAGAGTCTTTAGAAACTCACTGCTGCACCCTGAACCAAAGTCAGTATGATAGATGTGTGCTGGGTAGTGAAGAACTTTTTCTTTCAATCAGAAGTTTATCAGATGTTCTCTTGAGGATCTGATAACTGGGCCCTTCATCTCCCGAGACACAGAACTGGCCTCAACTTTTTAAAGTTAACCTGGATGGCAACACAACATTGTCCACTTAAAAAATAAATATACACAAGGCAAGCCATCGTGTTGTTTAGCCACACTGTTTTATCTTAAAGAAACACTGAACTAAAGAACCTAGACAAACATGACAGATGACTGACCCATATAGTTTTTTTTTTATGCCAGGAGAAAAGGTCTCAAAGTACATTTAGGACTCTGTGAGTCTCAGGAGTAAATGTTATTTGATAATTTTATTGATGTGTTTCAGGGTTTATAGACAGTTCCTGGAGCCGCAGGGGAAGCTGGTAAATGCACACGCAGATTCTTGCACTGATTAAGAAGATGCTTATATGTAGGTAATGACCTGAGTGCTCACGTACTTTGTCTAGATTGATGTAATGTTCAACTATATTGACATCTCTAAAATGTTATGCCAAGCTTGTGCTCATATTATATTATATTATATAGAAGTATAAAAATGTATAGATTTTATATAATTTAATATATAAAATGGATAAGTATTTTCATATATTTTACATATTTGTGTATATATATTATATATTATATATTATAATAATTAAAAATATAAAATTCTATATAAAATTAAAAAAAAAAGTTCTAATGTAAAATTTAAAATTTTTATATGAACATGCATGTCATGTTAACATACGTATATAAAGTGTACGATTTTTGTTAATAAGTATAAAATATTTATGTAAATATAAATTTAAATGAATTTATTATAATAATTATAATAATAATAATATAATATCTAAAATTAATAGATAATATCATATTTATGTAACTTTTTTAATAAAAAACAAACAAAATAATTATATACATATTTACATTTAAAACTTTCTTTTCTTTTTTTTCCTGGTTCACCTTGCTTTTGATGTGCTTTCAGACTTTGGTGCTTTAATGTGGGTAGTATTGATCAGTGTGTTGTGAGTAGATGCCAGCTGTAAATGTATTGATAGAGCACCTGCAAGTGTCACAGTTGTGCAACATCAAGCTGTATGTCTGTCTCTGTCTGTCTGTGTCTGTCTCACACACAGCTGGAAAGTATGGATAACTGAATGCCCCATACCAGCAGACCAGGCCATTTGGCGTAGCTGATATGTCATGTGCTTATAAAGGTGTGGAATGTGATGACAGTTGCCATGGAAACCTGCAGACAGATGGGGGTCAGAGTGGACAGACTTGCTTCGAGAGCACGCATGAAAATAAATAAATAAATAAATCTAGCATTGCTAATCCTTGTCCACTTAGCTTCTGCATGTAAAACTATTTCATTCATTCATTCATTCATGCATGCATGCATGCGTGCACACAAGTATAGCTTACCTGTCATTATTTCAAGGTCTTTTAAATGTAAGGTATTTCTGTATTTAATGACATCTGAATATTTAGATCTATTCATATTAAGCAACACCTACGTTTATATGCTAAACAAACTGTAACCTCATACAACAGTATTTACTAAAAGGTAAAAATCGTCTAATGTAATATTTAACATCTCTCACATTCAGAAAACACTGGAAATGTAATGTATTTTTGCTTGTGAGAGATAATTGTACAAATTAACCCGGAATTTCATCAAAGTCACTAATTAAGATCATAAAACATGTATTTATTTCAGATAGTTACCAGGGCAACATTTCTAGTTTAGTTTATCTTGATGTACTAAAATACAAAAACTATACTGAAATAAAAATTAATGAAAACTATATAGACATAGACAACTATAGACAACTAATAAAAATGACGAAAACACAGCAAATTACTAAAAATTTAACCACTTTTATTTTATTTTATTTATGCATGTGCAAAAGTGTAGCTTACCTGTTGTTCTTTCAAGATATCTGTATTTAATGCCATCTGACAATTTAGCTTAATTACATTTATTCATAAACCTACGTTTATGTTAGATAACACACTGTAACCTCATACAACAGTATTTACTAAAAGCTATTAATCAAGTCAAATATAATGTTCAGTATCTCTCATTCACAGTCACTGATTAAGATCCTAAAACATTCTCTTTACTTGTGCAAACCTCATTAAAATGTTAATTCTACTAATATTAGTTTGTATCTAAATAGAAAGCACTTCTTTTTCTAGTAGACTCCTTATTTGATCACTCTAGAAAAGAGTGTCTGCTAAATATTAAATGTTAAATAGATAGATGGGAATTGATTATTAAGCATTATAAATATAATAACACATTAACCACATCTAATCCTCATTCTCATGAGAATATCACATGGGAGATTAAATATGACACATCTGTAAAACATAAATGAATCCGTAACAGTTTTATTTGTAAAAGCACCTTCTGAGTTCACATCAATGAGAAGAAATGAGGCAGAGATTTGCAGGGGCGCATCAGACCCTCTTTAATGCTTCTGTTGATTTCTCCAAACAGTATTTCATTATTGTAATTGGCGTGTCTGTCCATCAGTGTGTTGCCCTTTCTGAAAAAAAAGCATTATCTGAAGTGCGAATAATGCCAGCCTTGATGTGGGGAATGTGTTGTGAATTTATTGCATGGTATTATTAGGGCTGCTTTGAAGGACAGAAGAGGACGAACTTGTTTCCCATCAGCTATGGCCTGTTTGAATGTAGATAACAATGTTAGCGGGTGCGGGATGCATCAACTCTGTCTTTCTTTGTGTGTTTAAGTCTCACATGTGGCAGCCGACTAGATATGTATTGATATAATCTATTAAAATTGTTAATTACTTTTGAAAAATATGGCTTCAAAGACCCTCTATATCTTGTGTCTTTGTTATTCTCACAGACATGCAAATGCTACTACATAAATGCACAAATATGACAAATAATTCTCTCTAAAACCCCTTCATGTTTGTACAAATTAACAAAAGTAGAGCAGAAACTCTCAAACACTCGATTTTGACCCAAAAAATGGCTTCCAGGTCTATTCTGACAGGGTCATTAAAATGTAAAATGTGACTAACCATGTAATTGTACATAGTTCATTTATTTCTGTCTCTTGCTGTTGAGGTTAAAACCTGTAAATTCAATCAATCATTGTTGGGTTAATTCAGTTCATGCAATAATACATTCCGGTCTTTGATTACAGGACATTTTTGGTTTACTTTTTTATACATTTTCAGCACTTGTTGGGTTGATGTCAAATGCAAAATTTGGCTCTTGAAGTGAAAAGCACTTTGCAAAAAAACTCCCAGTAGAAGGTGATCTCATTCTAAATGTGTAGCTGATTTTGACCTCCACCTGCTGGAGGTGAACAGAAGGACCGTTTAGCCCTGCTCAGAAAAACAGCATTTACCGTGAGCTTTAAAACTCAGCTTTAAGTCTGAATCATGCCGTATGCAGCTCATATTTATTTTAGCAGCTTACAATATGTTGCAACTTTTTGAATAGTACAATATATTGTAATGAAATATGCAGCAGAAGCACTGAGTGGTGTGATTGTGATCCTGATGTTCCCTTACGCACTGCTCATGTGTGTAATATGAAACAGACCCTAAAAAAAAACATTGAACACAGAACAAACAGAATAAAGCTAATGAAAGGATGTGGTATTGTGGGTAAAGCTTAACCACTCTTCCCTCAGTATGACACTGGCTGTGTTCGAAATGGCATACTTGCTTACTGCTTACTGCCCAGTACACAGTGCATACTGCCTACTATTTTTTAAAGAATAGTGTGTGAAACAGTATACAATAAGCAACAAATGTTTCAGAGTAGTATGCTTAATTGTCACATGACAAACACAAACATTAATTCAGCACAGCTGTGAAGGTTGTTACCTTACAAACAAATGTGCTAACCATTCTTTTTACAAAGGCTTGTTAATAAGGCTTCATATTAGTAAACAATGCTATATTGGCCAATTGAACTCATTTCATAATTGAAGTTGACTGAACTGAATGAGTTGTCTTTAAATGAACTATGATATTTTTGGCAGTTACACTAATTGGAAAAAGTGATATATTACACTAAGTGCAAATAATGATCAATTCTGTTTACACTAAAATAGCAGCATTTTCTTTAGCAACAAGTGTGTAAATAGTAGTTAGGTGGCAGATATTGATACTTCAGTACTGTAGTACATTATAAAACAGTATGCAATAACATATTGAGTGCAAATTATCATAAATTTTATTTGATGAACGCCACTTTATTGGGACAAAACCCTATCTACAGCTAAACACACTGTATTATTAATGACGCGTTTAATCTCCACTTTTCAAATATTTACTTAATTTGCTATGGAAATTAAATGCCTTTCTGATCTGGTTTGTGATGAGAAAAGGAGTTGCACGAGTTTGACAAAAGCTGGATTCGAACTCGGATCGCTCGCATCAACAGCACACACCTCGCGTCTTTTACTCACTGCGCCACTGACGATGGTGAATTATGCGTGTCTTTTTCAGAGCTGTTTATCGCAGCCAGGCATTGGTGGGCTGAGTTTATGTAAATACCCTTTGCTAACAAATTGGTCTATTTGTCTTTAGAGTAAATACATTCCATTTCTTTTTAGAGCTGCTTGACAGCGAAATTTAGTTCTGTTTGCTTAATTGAAATATTAAGTTTATTTATACATTTAATTTATATATTATTCTACTGCAATATTAATATTATTATGTAATATCTTTGAAACAATGTATAAAGCGCTATAGAGATAAAGGTGACGTCATTTGACTTGATCTGAAAAGTGCCGCAGAGATTTATGTACAACAAATGACATTGTTTTTAGATGCACAGCGATAGTTTGTAGTTTACATGTGTATGCATATACGTATATATACAAGTGTAACATTTATAATTACTATTCCCCGCCTCCTGTTAATTCACGCGTTTGAAGATGAAGCGTCACATGGAGCGCGTTGCATTCTGGGAAACAGTATCCCACGCAGAGTCCTCAGATGCACACATCAAATTTCAGCAAATATAGCAGGTAATCCGGGCATTCCATGCATACAGAAAATTCACAGTATACACACAGCATACTGCAATATAGTAGGAGTTGTATGATGGTATGCCATTCGGAGCACAGCTTCTGTACTGATTTCAGTATACTTGAGTTATATTTAGCAGATTCTGGCAAATATAGTAGGTCATCCGGGTATTTCATGCATACAGAAAATTTGCATACTATGCGCAGCATACATACTGCATGCTGCAGAAATAGTAAGAGTAGTATGATAGTATGGCATTCTGAACACAGCCACTGACTAATTAATCAGCGTGTAATTAAGAAGCTGCCATCTCTGCAATCAGGACTACTGATCTTCAATATGGCACAGTTAACACTCGTTAACATTCTTTGTTTTATCTCAGTTTTTATATGCTGTGAATGTGTATTTTAAGAACAAGCTTCCAGGGTCTACCTGATCTGAAATTCCCTTCAAAGGTCTAGAGTATTGGTTTCAAACTCAATTCCTGGAGGGCCACAGCTCTGCACGGTTTAGCTCCAACCAGCTCCAAATCACACCTGCTTGGAAGTTTCTAATCCTGAAGAGCTTGATTATCTGGATCAGGTGTGTTTGATTAGGGTTGGAGCTAAACTGTGCAGAGCTGTGGCCCTCCAGGAACTGAGTTTGAGACCAAAATCATTTCCATAGAATTGAGCATACACTGTAAAAAAAAAAATCTGTAATTTTACAGGGTTTTTCCTGTATTTTTTACGGGGTTTTTCCTGTTTTTTTGAAATACTGGGAAAAATTTTAAAATTACAGAAATAGACTGTAAATGTACATGTTCTATGTAAAATAACATGGCAAACCTAAGTGTGAATAACCATAAAAGTTCAGTTTTTTAAAATAATATTTTTGTTTTTGTATTTGTTTCCCATAAAACACAATCGTGAATTTATCAAAACTTATAAATATGCATTTTTATTTAACAGATGACCTTTTATAGTAATTTTATTATTTTTAAATAGTATTTTTACAGGAATAAAAACTGTCAACGGTGATATCTGGTCCCAAATGAGTTACATACTTATTTTATCATATCATCATACATTCTTTGTTAAAATAAACAGACATTTATGATAACTATGAAGAACTAGAGGAAATCCCGCGCGGCGGAAGGATACCTCTCCTCTGGGCACACAGCGGAGCAGCGGCGCGGCGGCGGGAATCACTCGACTCTCTCTCAGAAGTCATTCATGGATGTGGATCAAAAATAAGCAGGTAAAATGCATATTTTCTGAACAATATAGGTTTCAGGCATTTGAAACTTTGTTTTGACCGTAGTTGTTAGTGTTATTATTAAGCTTAATTTTGATTGTGTGTGTTTTTAAACTTGGACTCGGACCGTTAGGCCTAATGCTTATGATTTTTACATTTGAGGTCTCGTTTTAGTTGAAAGTACGTTAGTATAGTTATGTTTGTTGCTTGACAGTAGTCAAGTTGTGCTACTATTTATGGTTCCAGTTGCATTCTGTCGAATAACGTTAAGCGCCATTTTTCCACATGAGGGAATTTCCTCAGACGATGATTATAGCGCCGATTTCTATTTAATCATAGGCATATGACGTGACGTCTGAATTATTCAATGTAACGTTAGGCTTCGTCTAGAAACTTAAAATGCTGTTTAAATGAGTGAAAACATCAGGCTACTCTGAGACCAGATTGATTGGGAGACCTAAATTCAGTTAGAGTCAACTTCATGTGGTGTAACGTTAACGTAGAGGTGCATCATTCAGACTTAGACTCTGTTTTTATATCTTTTTTTACGGTATTTTTGAATGTAATTCAAGCTTAGACTGGTTAGTGTCAGCGCAGTTGGTAATAATACTCGATTCTGATTGGCTGGTGTTCGTTCAAACAGTTAGTTAACAGCTATAGTTCCAGTCAGTTTAATCACCTCTAAATTAATGCGCTGCCTTCACTGAAGCAGGAACAGGCGCACAGAAACTATATTATTTATTGTGTACTACTACTAACAGTACTAAAATTTCTTTGGATTTTTGTAGAATTTTTAATTATCATGTCCCATGCACTCACATGCTTGTATTTGTTTTTCTCTGCAGATAAGTTACTTGAGCAATTGACATCAGAGGCAAGCTAAAAAGGTGAAAATTGTATAATTTAATAAATAAAGATGTATATGATTATATTATATTGTATTCGTTGTGGTGTTTCTGTGAAAAACTCTAAAAGGTCATGCATCAAGGCTAGAAATGAGGCACATTTCCTGAAATAATTTTTCACATCCCACCCATCTAGAAAATGCAATCATCGTGAACCATGTACAAGAGTGTCCTTCACGTCATAAAGCCAGTAGAAGTGAGGAGAGCGCTTTTACGTATAAAAACTACAAGTATGTATTTTAATTTGTACATTTATTATTATTTAATTTGTGCAACTTTCATATTAGAAAAGTAACTGTCCTTCCTTTCATGCATATAATAAGGTGGATGGGATAACGAGAACCAAACGGACCCAATTCAACAAATTTAGTGAGATGGAGGTGATTACACTTGAACCAGTACCAACAGAATGCCATCAAAATGCTATTTGTCTTCAACAAAAGAAATGTTAAGTATAACTTTAAGTAATGTGTCTTAATAGGTACATTGGTAATTATAATGATTCAAGCTGAATTCACTGCATGCTGGTTTTGTCATTCCCTCTTTTCCAGAAATCCTCAGACCAGACTCCGATAAAAACACGTCAGAAATCCTCCAAGAATTAAACACATGTAAGTCTATTACTTATTTGTAATTTGTTCACCCTTTCTTTGCTAATATTCGTTCAAAGTATTTATGGTACTTTTTAAGTAATAAAAAACTAATTAAATGTTGTTTATCTTAGTTTTTTTGGCTAACTGTTGTAATTTTATCTTTCAGGTACCCTACCAATGCAGAATATGTGCAGGTTTTCTTCTTGGGAAATATTACTTTCCTTATGACTCTAGAAGGAAATGGCTATGTAAGTTGCTTTATAGACTTTACCTTATGTGAAAAGTGTAAGATAACTGAGAAGTTCTAATGATCAGAAGTTTGTCATATTTGTTTATATACATTTTTAGAATTGGAGGTTTTAGAATCAGTTTCTACCCTCTTTGTTTGCAGTTATGGTACCAGTTCCTCAAACACAATTTCAGAGCAAGGAGAATAATGCTGTCTGAAGAAACTCCAGGATCCTATCCCAGATCTATGTCAGGGGTAAGTGTATATATTAACACACAGCTTACCTGTCCTGAAGCCCCACTCTTTCACTCCAAGACCAATAACTAATGATAACTATATTATAGGGATGTAACGATATAAAAATCTCATGATACGATAATATCTAGATGAAGTCCCTGATAATACATTTATTGCGATAGTAAAAAAAAAAAAGAACAAATGAAGACTTGGATTTTATTTTTTTTTTACATTTTAAAGTTAAATTCTTCTATCTAATGCACTTTGAGAGGTCAAAATTATGAGCTCCAACCCATGTTCTTAACTAAGAAAAGAAAAAAGTCAGAAAAAAATTAAGCCATATTGTGCTTTTGGTTTTAGTTTGTTTGACAGAGACTGTGCCAAAACATAATGACCCAAAACACAACTTTAAAAAAACTTTTATGTTAGAATAAGAAGTTTAAATATATTTTAAAAATCTACACTTTTTGCCCAGAAGACCTATCATTTCATATTCTCATGTGACCACAGTAAGATTGAGTTTTGCAATCGTGATACCACGATATTGATCATTTCATTACATCCCCTACTATATTAGCATCCACAAAAGGAATAATAAAGTTCAGTTTATTCTTAGTGGTTACATATAACACACTAACAAATTTCTGTTATTCAAATCTGTTAAAGGATTGCAATGCTAAACCGACCGAAATTTCCCGATGTACTTGTTATATTAGAAAAATGGCATCTACACTAATATTAGTCTCTTTCATTCTTGTTCCAAGGTCACCGGAGCCACCCAGATTCAGTCCGTATCCAGATCAGATGGTGGATCAGCACCTAGAGATGACCTTTACAGCCCTGAACATCAGCGGAGACCAGAACAACTCGATGAGCCCCAGAGACTTATCCCCAGTTAAGACCATGTCACAGACAGCCATCAGGACAAGACCACAGGAACCAGATGAGTCCTCTGCACAATCTGACTTTGCTGCAGCCTAGAATTAAACTGCTGGTTTCGTCTGGCCAGGGAAGAACGATGGGGTTTTGGTTCCTTCAACACACTGTTTTCCTGTTTAAAACTGTAAAGCTGCTTTGACACAATCTGTATTGTAAAAAGTGCTATATAAATAACGGTGACTTGACTTGCTGCAGTTTAATTGCTTGACCTCTTTATTTCTGATTCTGATTAAATTAATTTCCTTGATGTGAATGTGCCTTTACTGAATATCTTTCAAAATGGTCATCAAAAAATTAAGCTCAAATCAGGATATTGATATTTAGTGTAATTTGTATTCAGTGATGTGACCAAGATACCTTGATTGTCAAAGCTATATGATGTCTGTGTGGTGAGCTTTTAAATTCAGTGTCTTATGCATTTCCCTGCATTCAAGTTGAACCGAATAGAGTATAATTAAACCAGGAAATGGACTTTTTGGCCCTTGACACATACTCTGTTGTTGAAAAATTGTACATTTAAAATAAAACGTAGTACTATTTTTTTGTTTTTGTTTTTTGAAAAATTGAAATTGCCTAATCTGTGTGATAATGTTAATGTATGAAAGTACAGTAAATGTTTATACTGTTTTTGGAAATGTGAAATTACTCAATATGCATCCTGCTATATTGATGACATGTGATACAATATTTAATGCTCTTTCTGTAAAAACAAAATGTGCACAGAAATGTAAGAATGTAATATTTCAATGTTAAATAAATGTGATGGAACAGCATTGTAGTCTTTTTGATGTTTTGATATGAAATTACTGGAACAAACCTATTTTAATTGTTATTTTACCTTTTTTTCTGGTGCCCCAGCTGCCGGAATAATTCCGTTTTTTAACTACGGAAAATTACCGTATTTTTACAGGTTGAGTTTTTGTCCGTTATTTTACGGTATTTTTCCGGCACCCCAGCTGCCGGAATATTACCGTTTTTTTACGGGATTTTTTTTTTACAGTGTATGTGAACGAATTACATTTACAATTAAAGGAAACATCAATTCAAGGTTATTTTACTTTACTTTACTTTACTTTACTTTACACCAGTGTGTTGTTGTATTTAAGTAGCATTCCAGTAGAGTGGTTTACCCAAGGTTAATTTTTAGTTGAAATGAAAATTCAGATATTTTATTCACCCATCACTCACGTGACAAGCACCAAAAATATACAATACTACTGTGTACTAGACTTCAGAAACCATACAATACATTTGTGAGAGAAAAGATCAAAATTTTAAGTCATTAATCCACAATAATAATAATACTAATAATAAAATGAATTACTACTACTACTAATAATAGTCTGTTTATTCGTTATTATTATTATTATTATTATTATTTATTTTCTTTGTATAAGTTGACACTGAATGCCATGAAATTAACTGTAAATATTACATTTGCATAAACAGTAATTTGGTTGCATTTGGTATTGAGGCTTATTTCAAGATTCATCATCTCTGTTCCACTTAGTGTTACTGCCATATGAACATAAACATGATAAAAGTGTTTTGAATTGATTTCAGTAACCCTTTATATTGATAGCACTTTAGACATTCTACTAACTATACAGTAAGTAACTTAGTCGTATTCCTTGTGTGTGTAAACATACTTGGTAATAAAGCTCTGAACATTCTGAACTTCATAACTATAGTCGACTCTCTGCTTAATATCTGCTAAAACTTTATTTTGATGGTCCACCAACTACATGTCAACTTATTCTACTAACCCTAACCATAACCTAACAGTCTACTAATACTCTAATGAGAGTTAGTTGATGTGTAGTTGCAAAGTTACTTAGGTATAGTCAACAGAATGTCTAAAAGAGAAACATCAAAATAAAGTGTAACTGAGATTTCATGTAGTGTATAAACTAATACAGCAACAAATCTCTAGGTTAAACATCACAGTTGAGTTTATAGAGACATAGGGAGAGGTTGAAAGGGGGGTCAGTGGAATCAGTGAAGGCACATATACCATACTGCTAAAATAGATGTGCTCACTGAACTGTGCTGCCCTCACATTTAGAGGTACCCCAGGGTATATACACATATAGATTATACTGTAAACACATAAACGGACACACATAAACTATAGGCAATCAACCATGCCACTGCATATTACAGATTTTTGGGCTCTTTGAAAGTATTGAACAGTAATTGGTTGATGGAAATTGCCCCAGGGATGTAGTTTCAAGCTCTCAACAGCAAGTTTTTTAAAGGGATAGTTCACAAATTTATCATTTGTTCTCCCTCAGTGTTGTTCTAAACCAGTTTGACTGTCCTTCTTCTGTAGAACACAAATGCAGAAAGAACAAGGAGCTTTTAACCATCAAAAGGCCACAAAAGCACCATAAAAATATAAAAGTGATCCATAGGGCTTGTACTCCAACTGTTTTTGAATATAAATTCAAAGTCATACAGATTTGGAACAACATGAGGGTGAATAAATGATAACAGTGTGTCACAATATTCCTTTTAATGTTGTGAATCTATTTTGTACTATGTCTAATGTCTTACACCAGAGTAAATATAGATAATGTAGTACTGTTGAAGTTTCATGCAGTTATTCAAGATTTTATAAAAGTTGTGTGCCCTTCCAATGATGTGTACAGTATGAGGTCTAAAACATCTTGTTCCAGTTTCCTCTAAGCGTTACCTGGAACCTGCAACATCTGTTATTTATACTGTAGCAGGGTGCTTAGTGTTACCAGATGTTGTGTGTGTTTTGGGAAGAGTTTTGAGGCTATTACCCTCTGGCTATTTTACATAAAGGCTCAAATGGAAACTCCCAGTGGCAGCTGACAACTCTCTGACCAACACAGCATGTGTCAGTTACAAAATGATGTTCTGCAATAGATTAATCTACATCTTAGTCATTCCTCAGGTGTGTATTGGTGGTGTACCTGGAAATGGGGGTTTAAAAAGACACAAACACTGATGCTGACAGTAAAAAGCTTAATCTTTCCAGGTTTCCATTTTACAACCCAAGCAAATTTAAAAAAATAAAAAATGTATATATATTGTATTTATAGCCTGTTTTGGACCATTCAAGTTTTTGCAGGTCGGCCTGATTTGACTTGACATTCTGGCTCAAAATTCTCATTGCTGTAATATGTTTTGAATTTTCAAATTTTATTTATTTATTTACCATTATTCTCACTTGATCATAATATTGCATACTACTGTTTAAAGGTTTGTGGTAATTTTTTTCTTAAATATTTTTGAAGTCTATTATGCTCACCAAAGCTGCATTTATTTGATTGAAAATACACTATAAACAATATTATTGTGAAATATTATTACAATTTTAAATAACTGTTTTCTATATGAATACATTTTAAAATGTAATTTATTCCTGTGTTGCAAAGCTGAATTTTCAGCATCATTACTCCAGTTTTCGGTGTCACGTGATTCCCCGGAAATCATTTTAATATACTGATTTGCTTTTCAAGAAACACTTTTATTAGTAGTAGAAATAGTAGTAGTAGTATTAACATGTCATTACTAACATTATTATTTACTAGGGTTGGGTATCATTTTCATTATCATCCGACTCTGCTTACTGATTCCCAGTTTCGATTCCAAGGTGGTAAAAAAAAAAGTCAAATGACAAAAAGTCAAATATTTAGATATCAAACATATTTATTCTGTGTCTCTTTTTGCAAATCATTTAGTTGCAGCTGAATACCATGAACAAAAATCAGCAGGCTACATAAAAACTGGGCTCGATTAAGAGCTGTTTGTGTACAAAATAGAGCTGCATGATTAGATAAATTGAGATTTTTTTTTTTTAATGGAGGTTGCAGTTCTCTCACAATTCTGAAGAAAAAAATATTAAACAACTAAACAAAATCTCATGGAATTTATGAATGGAATGATTCAATGACTCACTCAAGATTTACGTGTTTCATTACTGGATGAATCAGTGTTTTTGAATGAATCTCTTGAATGAATGATTCAAAGACAAATACATTTTTAACAGCCCCTTTTTGCCACTTTTTTTTTTTTTAAATTTACAACAAATATCTGATTCCTGACCTTAAGTATCCGATTCTGGAATTGGAATTGATTTTCCATTCCCAACCCTATTATTTACAGTGTTAAAAACAGTTGCTGCTTATACTGTGGAAAGTGTGATACATTTTTTCATTATGCTTTGAGCACAAAAACAAACAAACAAACAAAAAAAAACTCAATTTTGATGTTCGCTATACAGTATTACTTATTATATATAATTATATATAATTAATTCATATTAGTAATCCACATCTCATTAATATTACAATGTTGACTCGTCTTGGTAAAAGCTACAGTATAAAACTTATAAAATGCTTTGGACCTATAAAAATCTGCTCACCTTGTTACTCGCTGTCCAGGTCATCAGCTTTAGACATGCTGAGATGATGTTTATTTTCAAATGGTGTGACCAATCCATCCATGGCTCTCATTTTCAGGCCACTTGATCAACTTTTTCACATGGCTTTTCTATTTCACACATATTACTGAACTGTTTTAGCTGCAAATCATGAGGAAAATCAATATTCTGCACAGACTGACCAACGTGCTTGGATTTATAGGCTGGAGATTTCACATTGAAAGGGAGATTTTCTCAAGGTTTTTAGCAAGAGTGGGCAACAGGTTACGCTTCGTAAAAAGGCTCATTTCAAAACAGCCCACACAGACTTCTCTCTCTCCCTCAATCCAATGGGTTTGAAGCCCACCTTAGCCATTTTATTCCAAGTAAAAAATTCAAACTGTACAAAGCAGGCTGACAGCAGTCAGATAATTAGGAAAATCTTCAAGTTTTGCATCCTTAGCCAAACCATAATAACTTTTTAGGGCCTGTGCAGTGTTTTGTACCCTATTAATGGAAAGATGCCAGGTGATTAACTTGCCATTGACCGAAAGAAGCAACCTTGCATATGAAACACCTTCAAATGAATGTCTGAGAGTCATCATATTTGAGTTTAAGTCAGAAGAAGATTTATGACCCTGAAATTTTGGAATCTTTCTTTCTTTCTTTCTTTTTGTGTTAAGTATGAGAAAATATTTCCAGAATAAACTGTAAAGCTTTAAAAAAGAAAAAAGCTTTTTTTAAAAAAAGAACATAATACAGACTTTTGTGTTTTTGTTATGAGACCTATTATATGAACAATTTCATCTAATATTAAAATAAAGTAGCTAGACTTCTACACATCAAATCCTTAATTTGATCTCCTGAGACCTACAATTACTATTTTCTGTTAAAAAACTAATGAATTACTCTTTACACTCTTTTTAGTCATTCTACTGTATAATCCATGTTAGTAATACACATACCATGAATATTACAATGTTTGTAATATTACAGTATTGCAATATATTGACAAATAACATTTTATGTGGGTAAAGAACCTTTAAAAATATTATTATTATTATTATTATTATTATTATTATACTTTTAAATCATTTTTAACTATTTTAATAATAATAATAATAATTATTATTATTATTATTATTATTATTATATGTTTTAGGCCCTGTTTTGCATCCACTTACTGGTATCCTAACTGGTACACTATAGTACCAGTTGATTAACTTGCCTTTGACTGAAAAAAGCACCTGGCAGACAGTCTTCAGACACCTTTTTATGACCTGCAAGAACTGCTGCTTCAAACGAAAACATCCGTAGGCCATGTCAAACTGTCTTTGCTGATATTAAGGTCATGAAGGTTTCCTCAGAACAATTTGCTGTCTGAGAGACCTGCTAAAAATAGCACAGAGTCAATATTAAGGCCCCGCTCCCATGCAGAGTTTAGCATTAAATATGCATGATACTTTAATGTAAAACATGACACTCAGCCACGAGAGAACTTGAGAAACATGTCATGCCTCCAATACAACTTGATCTGGAATGCTTGCATTTGAGAATTGGCACCAGGATTTGTACTGTAGGTAGCATGGTGAAAGGAACAAAGCCATTTATTTGGACTGACAGGATTTGTTTGGCCACCAATATATCAATGCAAAGCTCAATAATATGTGCTCTTCTTGAAAGGGCTTGTTATAAATAATTCAGAACGGGTTCTGTCATGGAGACTCAGGTGCAGGTTATGGATATGATTTGTGTTGCCTATATTGACAGAGGCTAGTCTATGCGGCTCCTTGTTTCCCTGGCCAGGAAAGAAAAAGGCCAATGGCCTTGGCAATAGTGTGTATATATAATAGTGTGTAAGTGTGCAATGCGCGTTTACTTTTAAACTGTAGCATATTCAGATACGAGCATGTGCAGAATAATGATACATTAGCCAGTGTGTTATTATAGGACACAAATAGAAACTTTTGTTAATTTAGTTGTTTAGCAACAAAATGTAAAATTATTAGTAGCACAAAATGTAAAATTATTCAAAGAGGCCATCTTACACCTAATATGGGGTAAAACGGCCCCTTCCCCATATTTTTTTTTTTTTTTTGTCAATAATGTAAAATGCAAAATCAACTATTCTATTTAAATTTTATTTTTACAGTATAATTGAATAATTGAATAATCAATGACATGCAAAGCATGTTCCCAATAAAAGAGATTACTCTGAAATGTAAATTTATTCTATGACTTAAAGACATATGATTCTTTACACATTTAATTACTCATATTTTAATTGAAATTTATATTTTAATTAGAAACACCGAAAAACAACCCCATTAATAAGAATCATTAAGAAGCATCAGAACAAATATATATATAAATGAAAAAGGGTCTATTTTTTTTTTTTTTTTACTTACTTAAAACTATCAATTTTGTTCCACAAATCTAAAAACATTAATGTGTATACAAATCCCTCGCTGACAAATATACACAAAAAAGTTTGATATTCAACATAATATAATGTCAAATCACTTTTCTACAGAAAATTAGATCAACCTCAAAAGTGTTTTGGCTGCATATATCTCACAAATGTTGATATTCAGCTGAAATGACAAAAATGACAAAAATAAAAATAATGTAGGCATTCATCAAAATTGTTGAGATGAGATTTTGTGCCATGGTCAAAAAAGAAATATTATAGTTAGTATGTGGTGTATTTTCTGCTTGTGTTACTAGTATAAATCTTGGCATTTTAATCACCTGCCGGTGAGATTTTTTCTTCTTCAGTTATTTTATCATCTACAGTGTGGTTTTAACAGCCTTTGAAAGCTCTCATAAAATCTAACCTCTAACACACCAATTTAATCAACATATCTTTACAAATATGCTTTCAGTGTGTTTTTACTCTTTCATTGCATTGCATTTACTTTCAATGTTAAAGAAAGCACCATAGTAGCGGTTCAGTTCAGAGCTATTATGTCTAATGCACTGAACTCAGTCACAATGACAGGAAGTACATGAAGAGACTGCTGAGCTGCTTTCCACAATAACTGCAAAATGGAACTGATTTTATCAACGGTTCAAAGGGGAGAATGTTGTAAATGTCATCTCTAACTTCTTAAGCCATTCTTCAACTTTCTAAACATAATTTGCATCTTTTCTGTTTTTAAAATGCACGTCCAAACTTCTTATGCTCATACGGACTATAGAATGTGTGTGTGAAAACAGGTTGAAATAAGGCAGTGAGGTGAAATACGGCTCGTGAAATATCAGTTGGTGTTGAGTATGAGAATATGACTCAGGGGAGATAGGAATTTTAGTGATATCGATCTACGTTCACTGTACGGTTTCACCCTCAGAGCATCTCTTAAAGGGTAAGGTTCCCCAAAGATTTTTGTTTGATTTTGACAAGTGGATGCACTTGACGCTATTATTAGCAAAACACTGTGCATTATATATTAATGCACAGTTTAGGAGTGTGACTTCTGAACATGTGGGGCTTTAACAGGTCTGACAGGACAAAGACGTATTTGAACAAGGTTAAACTGAAATGTGCTTAGAAAGACAAAAAACGTGCAAAGACAAAGAAAAAAAGAAAAAAATCGAAATCTAAATGTCCCTTATGTCACAAATAAAAATACCAGAAGGGAGTTGCTGAGAATGAGAGCCCCTCTTTTGACATTTACAGTATTTCATGAATAAAACATTCCAGGATGTGCTGCTTTGAAATATAAATAGTGTTATGTACTGTACATCTTTCAGCATGTCTGTAGTACAAACAGTTTTTTAAGTAGAATGCAGTGACTTTATAACTTGCCTTATACTGCCATCTTCTGTTCATGAGTTAATAGTGCACACTTTTTGTTTATTCAGTGCTTGTGAATATGCAAAATTTTGCCTCCTCTTGCATCAACATGAAGAATCCAATGAATTGATCATAATTAGCACACATTTAGAAGTATCTTAGTAGATGATTCATTTGATATACTGTTTTAATTCTTAAGCATGGGAACCCATGACACATTCTGTCTTGAAATATATTGCTTCAGTTGTAATAGCAATATTGTATTTTTTTTTCCTGAAGCACTAAGTAAATATATACTATACTATACTATACTATACTATACTATACTATATGAGCATAACATTAGTATTCTGTATGGCACATTTTCATAGAAAGCAAGTAAAACATTCATAAATTTGGTATTGCTTGACTGACAGATTGATTTCACTACCATCAGCCACACTTAACTTGCAGAGGGTTGCCAAAAAAAAAAAAAGTAATTTCCATTGTTGGCAGTAATAGTGCTATTTCTGCTAAAACTGCTTCATGTATTGGTGAAAGTTTTGACCTTTTGGACCTGAAATCAGTTATAGTGATGCACTTAAGTTTTAATTAAAAACATGCTGGTTTTGGAAACCAATATGCAAAATTATTAACCTGGCATGGGCTGAATAGAGGGAAATAAATAAATAAATAAATAAATAAATAAATAAATAAAATTATTAATAATAATAATAATAATAATAATGCATAAACAGCAATGCAAACAGCAACAGAAGTGTGATTTATACCAGCTATTAGACTGATTGGATGCGCAGACTATGACATCTACCACAAAAGATCTGCCAAGCCTTTTCTCCTCTCTTTAAAAAAATAATAAGCCTGTCCTATGCATTATATAGTTAATTGCCTTTTTTTTTTTTTTTTTTTTTTTAGATTTAGCATTGTATTTTATCCCAGCTCTCTGTTATATCAGAATAGAACTGCAATCCACAAGCTGAAAACCATTGGCCTAAACATTATGTGTACTAATATCAAGAAACCCAGCCAATCAAAAAGGTATTAAACAAATTTTTAGCATAATACAAAATTGTGAGAGATACAGACAAATTGCAATTACAATTAATAAATTACAAATTACGATATATTGATTAGGAATTTAATGACGTTATGAGACTTTTTGTTGAATCCATTGGATCATTTTTGTTTAGACTATGCGAGTCATTGCTTTGGGGTAAAAAATGGCATCTCTCTCTGGCTCTATTTCTCCTCTTCCTCGCATTTTTAAATACAGACACACTCTGTAGCCTCCATCGCAGCTCCTTATGCTCCATTGAAACCTGCCTTGGACACAATTGATTGGCACGCAAGGAAGCGACAAGTGCCCAGTCCAAAAACCCACCCTGGGGTAAAGCTCACACAATCGTCCTGTTGTCGCACATCCAGTTTTCAAAATGCAATGTGTCAAATTGGTGTGGAGGAAAACAATGCACAACTGAGTGTGTGTAAATGAGGGATTCCAGAGAGACCAAAAACACCTTTAGAGTGATGTTTGTGGATGTGTGTGTGTGTGTGTGTGTGTGTGTGTGTGTGTGTGTGTGTGTGTGTGTGTGTGTGTGCTTGGCTGCTTTTGGTGAAGGCTCCATCTCTGTTGTAATACAATCTGCTCTGTGGTCTTGGCTGCTGGAGATAAGGGGGTTCATACACAGGTTTATCAGACATTCTCCCATGCAGTCACTTAAATGGATACCCAGAGGGGGCCGTAAAAGGCCGTGTTGCATTGTGTAAGCTTGCTGCTGTGTCTGCACTGCTTTATTGAACATGAAACAAGGCTATTTGGATGCACAAAGCAGAGGTGATCTTGGGTAAAGTGGATGCGCACAGAACACTAGACTCTGAAACTTACTTTCTGTATAAGACTGACCACTTGTCTTACAGAGCCTTTTATCTCAGTAGCACATCTGAATACAGAAAATGAAATAGTTGTGTAAATGTTGACTGAATAAGGAATAACGTAAACTGAATTGGATTCATATAAAATTCAGTTGGATTCATATAATATTATTTAATATTTCTCTCATATGTACCACAAAATACTGCAAGTGTAAGTTTTGAAAATCTGGCAATCAAAAATAATAATAAAAAAAGTTGTTCCCCTTTTCAGGGTCGTGTCAAAAGGTCATCGTCCTTGCGCATGCGCACTGTTACTCACTCACTCAGCGTTTCTTACGCCTCTTGAATAAGTGTCACTTTAAAATAATTAATAATTAACCCGCGTTGTTAGCATACAGTATTGAAATGAATGTGATGGATAAACGGCAAAATAATGGTAAGAAAACATGTCTTTGTATTGAGTTGTCTTCGCGAGCTGCACGTAAAGACAAACAAATACAGCGACAACGACTAGTGTAATTCAATGAGCAAATGACTCTGAGTCGGTTTGTTTTAGTGAATCAACAACAAACTGCGCAGGTCCGTTTTACGAGGAAATATCTCTTATGACGGCAGTTTATGAGGTGGTACTTTTTTAGTGGATCGAAAACATAATATGCAAACAGCGTAGTAGTAGTCGGTTTCACGAACAAATCACTTGTAAGTGTTGGATCTCTTGTTCAGAAAGAATCACGAAATACCGATTTGAATCAATCTAACGAATCCTTAACAGAATCAACTCCTTAAGCGCGTTTAACTGCTTATGAAGCTGATATGCGATTAAACAAATGGTATTTTGATAAATTTCTGTTTATTTCAGGTGCATCTCTAAATATATAAAAAACCTTAATTGCAATTTGTAAAATAACATTGAGCAATTAGTTATTCATTTAGAGCAAAACCTTTGAAACTAATTACAATGAAACTACTTCTGCTAAAAGTTGTAGTCTCACTTGGACTATGTGACGCTGTGCAGGTTTCTCAGGTCACTTTTAGGACATCAGGGTGTTTAGGTGAAAGGGCGTTATCCTAAAGCAAGTATGGAGGCACAAATATAGAATATAGATCCGCTTGTGTTGTTGTGACCCTGATGCCCCCCTAGAGATTTACTTCAAGCTAGGAAGCTTTGAGGCTCCTGGGAGAAGGTGCTCTCCTATTTCCTTTGAAATGACAGAGGGTTGAAACACACCCTGTATTTTCAACAGCCTTGCAGGGAATTTGGTGATAGGGCTTTTTTCCAGCACAAGGATTAGTCTTTTGATGAGCGTTCTGTCGCAGCGTTCTGATTGCCCTTCACATGCTGTTCCTGTCTAATCCCAGAGGACTCTACTTACTTACTTATATATGATTACAATGAAAATAGCTGTCTGATCCTCAAAACTTTTTGCTGCATTATTGTCACAAAACTGCATTGGTGTTTACTGGAAATAATACAGAACATAACGTGCAAATTTGAAATATGCAGCACAAACTATTATCAGTTATCGGGTACTTTAAACAGTTCACAAGAAAATTGATGAGAAATGTTCCTCTATAGCAAATGCAACAAGTGCTCTTCATTAAGATGACCATTTACATTTTTTCAAGAGGGAATACATGACACTATCTGTGTTGTTTTTTATTTGAAATCAACCTCTTGAATTGTAAATTCAATTTACAGTCATATCTGAGCATTATTTGAGCCACATCTCTTTATCATAGTCTAAGATAGATACCAAATACTCAGTATTGACCAAATATAATATAGCAATAATGTTTAAATTATAAAGCAAAAATTGTAATATTGTGAAATATTATTATAATTTAAAATAACTGTTTTCTTTTGAATATATTTTATAATGCAATTTATTCCTAGGATAAAAAAGCTGAATTTTCAGCAGCCATACTTCAGTCTTAAGTGTCACATGATCCTTCAGAAGTAATTTTAAAATGCTGATTTGTGCTCAACATTTCTTTATTATTATCAATTTTAAAAATAATTGTGCTGCTTAATATTTGTGGAAACCTTGATACTTTTTTTTCAAGATTATTTGTTGAATAAAAAGTTCTAAATATTTATTAGCATTTATTTGAAATAGAATATTTTTGTAACACTTTTTTATTTTTTTATTTATTTAGTTTTAATAATAATAAAAAAAACAACAACTCTCGTGCACTTAAAATACAGGCCATTATTTTGACTAAACTTAAAAAACAAATTGACTAGTTTTTAAATTACTAGATATATATATATATATATATATATATATATATTTTTTTTTTTTTTTTTTGTGGGTGTCTTTTTCCTCCATATTGTGGATATGACATTGGCAAAACACATTTTGCAGTCAAGCAAGGTGTGGAGTATCCTGAAGGTGTTGTAAGTTCATGGTTGTAGGTTCAAACAGCAGAAGGCAATCCATTGTGTCCTTGAGCGAGACACTTAACCTCAGGATACTCCAGGGGGATTTGTCCCTGTAATAAGGCTTCCACAAATCGCTTTGGATGAAAGTGTCAGCTGAATGACAAATTACTAATTAAGAATAATCCATTTTAACCCTCCCAAAGAGAGGCATAAAGCAGAACAATTACAAATTTTATTAATTTAAATTACAGAAATTCTTCTGAGAAGAAAAAAATAAAATAAAACCTTGGCTAGTTATGGCAGAAGAACCAGCTGTTGGCACCTTGCAGAAACCGTAATTTCTCCTCAACCTCGATCCGTCAAGATAAAAGACTGTCATAACCCATGGCCATGGCCCTCCGAACCTTTCAAGTTGAAAGATTGCAGAGCAATATTCATGAATGGTTGGGCACAAATCTATTGAGGCACTTCATGAAATGAGAGACCTGCTTTCTAGGTCAAGGAGAAACCCAAATTCATTCTCATCAAGGCTGCGCTACTAGAAAGTCATCAGTTGGTCTAAATGGCTGCTTTATAAAAATTTAATTGGTCTATTTTTTTGCCATTACCCATTAGCATTTCTAAATGTCTTCGTGCGACTTGCTTCATGACAAATATTAATTTATCTATTGTGTCAAAACAATAATCTGTCAAAACTGAATAATGCATATAAATCGGTTTCACTCTGGTGAACTGCATTGCCAAATGATGTGATGTTATTAATTAATTAATTGATCTGTAACCAAAAACAGACTCAGATTCAAATGAATGTTTCTGGCTTATTATTTCAACAGGATTTGACCGACTGGGGACATTACAAAGCATGTTGAAGGGTCTTGGAACACAGCCAACATCCCGGGCTGTGGAAAAGGGTCTAGGATGTGCTTGTAGGTGACTCTTTTAAATCAAACTAAATTATTCAAGCCTATTAATCGAACTATATTATTTAAGAGCATTCATTTATCTCCAATGCGTCAATGGCTTCTGCAAGGAAATTTAATAGAGTTGGGTTTTTTTATTATTATTTATTATTATTTTTTAGCAGGCATTTTAAATGACATTTGAAATGTACGTGAAAGTGTTGAAAATGTATTATTACAACAAATTTAGTATCAGGGTTTTTTTATTTATTTATTTTTTTTTTTATATAGTTTGTCTTCTGTGTTGTTCATCTTTATATTTCTTCCCTGTCCTAATAGTGTCATCAGGATTCCATTCTTTACAAAAATGGGGAACACAAATCACACTCTCTTCTGTGACTTGAAGCCTTGAAGCCAGCAAAAAATGTGAATTCAGAAACGGAGGTTCATCACAAAACTTCTTTAAGTTATATACCAGCAGTGAGTTTTAGATCACCTTCATGCATGTGCAGTTTCTAAAATATTGATTTTTAATGAACTGACAAAATCATCTATTTTTAGTCTTTTTTTCCCCTTAGATGATCGACTTACCAAAATGACCGTGAACAACAGAGAAGTCGTACTATAGGCCAAGATGCAGTAACCATGTTTCAAAGATATTTCATCATGCTCATGGCATTCTCATGTGGCGGCAGATGTTCCTGTGACCTTGGTAAAGTGTGGCATTGTTTGCACACCATACAGAATTTCACCTCAAGATGGCACCAAGTAACTGCTGAACTCAGCATAAGAAGTCAAGGACACCCGAATCTGTTGTGTGTTAAAATGCAGGTCTAGTATTTCAATGCAGTTCCCGAAAAAGAGCCAACAAAAATTTATGCAGATTAGTTTGGAGCTTGAAAATAGTGTAAACGTGATATGTTCAGCAGTCATGGTATTTCTAGAGTTGGTGTGTTTTTCGACAATGTGCATATATCAGACTTCAACATTGGCAGTATTGTTACATACTGTAGAAGCAGTTATGGTCTATTATAGTTAAAACACAGAAAATTATTTAATAAATAAATATTATTTCAATAAAGAATAAAGAAAATGTTTGCCATGTATATAATATTTTATTTGCAGATTCACAAATATTTATTGTTTATACTGTTGTCAACAATAAATGTTTATACATTTGTAAATAAAATCAATAGTAGATTCAAATAGTAAGTAACAAGTCTGAGCTATAAAATGAGCTTACATTTTGGTGCAATAATTACTTCTCATTTAATTATTATAAAATGAAATATGAATATTAATGATAATGTATAGTATACAGCATTATTATATAATATTATTAATAAATTAGTAATACATAATATTATTAAAAGTTAATAATGAATATTCACGCATTACAAATTGCATACAAAGTTTTTCACTTATACCTTTCTTAATTATCTGAGGTTTCAAACTACCTAATAATTAAGCACTTTTACTTTTTTAAAAAACTACAAAAAAGATTTAGGTGAAATACAAAACAAACAGAGCATTTACCACTAGATGGTGCCATCGAATTAAACCTGATTTCTCTTGTTCTCGTTGGAAAAGGTGAAGGTATTGTGAGGCATACAGCTTTTACAAACTGGACTCTGTAGTTAGTATGTCCGTTCATTGTTACGTTTGCAGAGTCTAAAAGCGATTACTTTCATAAGTAAGAAATATTCCAGCACGTTCCCAGTGTGTTCCCAAGGCATGACTCTAATTTCTATGTATCTGTAAGGCTTTCATAACATTCATAAGTGTAGGGTCTGAAATGCTTGTTTTAGTCACAAGACACCTCTTGAAGATTATGTAAGCGCTTTTACTTTGCTAAACCGTGTTGTTTAATTTATGAAGCTGTCGCCTTAGAGTACAATCTGTCATTCATTCAACCCCGTAGAGGTGTGTCAAAATAAAAACAAGCTGGGTAATCTCAAAGCTATTTACCTTCTGCTGTTCGTACCCTTGCGTTTGGGTAAGACACTAATGCAAGCCTTCAGTTTGGCAATTGAAACTGCAATTATCTAAATCAGCCCTCACCACTTCTCTCCTGCTCGTCTTCTCCTTCCTAAACCTCCCAAATTACACATCAACGGCACGGGAAGACCGTGCCATCAGCAATAAGCTGGAAATGACATGACTGGCATCTGCAGCTCCCATAATCACGGGAGATATGATGGATGCGTGTGCACGCTCAAAGAGGCGGAACGTAGCGTCAGAATACTTATTACAGTTTCCCCAAAGAAAATGCCAGATGGATCCAAAATATGCAACAATTTGCGCAACCATTAACGCTTCTCTACTGAATTTTGTCTGAAACGGCCATTACAATATAGCGGGGCGTACACCTCCGTTTTAAATGCTTCAGAGTCATTCCGCAGCGCCGAACGAGGTCACGGCTGTCGCTTAAAATGCTGTTTTGATGGCTCATTCTTTGCCGATGTTTGTGTAATGAAGCTTGCTGTGGCATTATAAGTCGGGGGGGGGGGGTTGTGTTGTGCTCTTTTTAAGGGCTTGAAGAAGGCTTTCTCGTCTGTTATTTTAGATACATGTGGTTTTCTTCCATACGGGAGGTCGGGAAGTCCTCGAGTCAAGGTCCACGAGACCTCGCAAATCTGCCAAAGTGCCAAATATAAAATCTTTTTATGAGCTCAGTCAGGTAAAGTATCAGGGCTTTTTCTCGTTGGCAAGCGGTTTTATGGAGATGCTGAGTGCTTTATCAGAATGCATTTTCACCCGCTCTCTGTAAGTGCCTTCTTGCGCGGAGTAATTGGCAAGTTCTCTGTAAATTAGATTTATGGACTTTTATGGAGTAAATTACATTTAAAGAGTGGCATTCAATAATACCCATGATATGATACGGTTATATTGCGCCTCTCCCGCGACGATATGTCTTTAAGAAGATATATCGCGTTTAGTTTTATTTTACAAAGCTTTCGAACGTATCACTTATGAGCCGACAACTCTTAGCGGTACCCACAACAAAACCGCTACTAAGTGCCGAGATCAGAAAAAATATATTGCAGTTATATATAAATATATAACCATGAGACCTTTCTGAGTGTCTGCAAATCCATCAAGCTGTTATTCCAAATTGGTTCAGAATCCCATAACACCACGCCATCACCACAACCTCCAGTGCCCCGCGCTGCTTGTTAGGCTGCTATCGTCATAGCCAAACACCTCTAGAGCCCCTACCTGACTATTACCCTCCAAATCTCTGGAGAGCTGGGTTGCTTTTTAAGATGGATTTTAAAAAGCAATGAGTACATCCTGTGGGACATTTGGACCGCATGACTCAAATGATTAATCGTACATCTGGGCGGTGTTCCACTCATCGTGCCCCCTTGAGCTCAAGCTAGAGTACCTGTTTACTGCCTGTGGCACGACCCTGTAAAACTTCAGAGTCCTTTTCTTTAATCTTTCCCTCGCTGTCGTCTTTTTTCCTCTCTCATGTCTTATGAAGATACCCTGTTTTAACCTTTCTTGGCGCATCAAATAAGACTTGCATTATTGATCAATAATCTGCCCTTTGCCTCCCTAGTCATTGTGCATCCATATGCGTCTAATAAAAGTGTTAACATACATTATTCATATTTCTCCAAACGCATTTTACAGTTGTAGTTGTTGTATGGAGCATTTGACAAGTGTTTCATCCAAGTAAAAAAAAAAAAACTCCATGTAAGATGACCATAAAATATAAAAATATATGCTTGTATATTTTTTTCACACACACACACACACACACACACATACATATATATATATATATATATATATATATATATATATATATATATATATTATATATATATATTATATATATATACACACACTATATTGCCAAAAGTATTGGGTCGCCCCCTTCTAATGAACAGGTTTGACTACTTTAGTAATTTCTATGAGTACAAATCTTAATGTTAAAGCATATAATGATATTCTAGGAAATTGTGTGCTTCTAATATTATAGCAACAGTTTGGACAGGACCCTTTTCTATTCTAACATGCCAATGCCTCGGTGTATAAGGCAAGGTTCAAAAAGAAAATTACTGATTCAGTCAGTGTGGAAGAACTTGAATGGTCTGCATAAAACCAAGTACTAATCCCAGTTTAACACCTCTGGTATGACTGTAAATGCAGGCCTTGAGCCAAAAACTCAAATGACTTGCCAACAAATGACTTGTACATACACTATATAGACAAAAATATTGGGACACCTCCTTCTTTAGAACAGAAAAATGCACTTCCAATCTGTGGCAACAACGATGGGGCCCATAATTCATGTATTTAAAAACTGTATTTCCTTCTCTGTTGCAACAGTTTTGGAAGTGTCTAAAATGACTGTACCCATATGTACAAGTCATTGGTGTTTGGTGATGAGTTTTGGCTCAAGTACATTACAGTCACACCAGAGAATTCGCTGGGATTAGGACTTGGTTTTATGCAGACCGGTTGGAGTGCTCCATACTGACTAGTCAATAATTTCTTTTTTTGTGCCTTATACACAGAACATTGTAATGTTAGAACAGAAAAGAGGTCTTGTCCAAACTTTTTGCTATAAAATTAGAACCACAAATTCTAAATATCATTATATATTAAACATTAAGATTTACTCTGGAGTACTGAAGTAGTCAAACCTATTCGACGTATACTTTAATAATATATATATATATATATATATATATATATATATATATATATATATATATATATATATATATATATATATGCACCTATACACGCTGTTAAACTTTTATATATAAATATATACGCATTGCTATTTTCTATTTTAAATGTAGTATCTTCAATCTAATATACATTTCTTACTGTTCACAAGTCATTTATCCCAATTTCACCCATTTTACCATTTATGCAGGCGGTAAATGAAATAACGTGCATTTTTTGGTGACCATGGTTATAGTAATTCATCAAATGATGGAGAATAACATCATAAGTGGACATATCCAGCAGTGATGTAGTGATACTGTACCGTCCCAGTAAAGTATGCCAGATCATGTTTGGCCTTTGAGTTGATTTGCCTGAATTCCTTTAGTGAATTGTCTATGTAAAGAAATGCTTTTGTGTGAACAATTCATTCTTAGTGAATTCCCCACAGAATATAGCAGTATATTTTTTTCCCTTGGCCATTCCACTTTCTGTTATGTTGTGTTTTCTTATTACTATTTTTTTTTCTTTTCAATGTAATAAAGTAGATATGGTTGCATTTTCAGTTATCATTAAATTCTGTCAGTTAGTTATGCTAATATTTAGTGTAATATTAATTAAAAAATGGCATCATTCTTCTCTGTTTTTAACATTTTTCGTAATTTTACATCAGTCAGTGTCACCGCAGATATTTAATTAAGTCTAAGCCTGTCTTAATTAATTTATTTCCTTTGTAGTACAGTGTTGCCTGTAGGTAAAGTCCCCTCCAAATTATTTTTCAAAATTTTCCTTTGTATCTAGTAATAAGTCCAATTTCATTCAGGAAAATTAAATTGTTTTATGTGCATTAGAGAGCTAAAGGAATTGTTGGGTTTACTCAAAAATAAAAGTCTCATGTCTTTGCAAACCTTTATGATCAGCCTGATTTGTGAATGAATCATTATATTTTACTGAACCAAATCAACTGATTCATATAAAAGATTTGATTCAGAGGACTGATTTGTTCACAAATCAGAATAAAACATTTTCAGTGAATGTAATGCATTTGAGCCAATTTTATTATATTTTAATGAAGTTTTTATGCCTTTTTTATGATTCTTGACATCTCCAGTCCCGTTGTAATTGAATGGCAAGGAGCAACCTTCTCAAAAAAGGTTCATAAAATATTATTGGCTTGTTTTCCATGGAGACAGGTAGTCCTACGGGTTGGGAAATAATGACAAAATTGTCATTTTAAATTGACTGAACTGTCATAAAAAGCACTAAAAGTTCTGCGAGAAGTTAAGTCTCTCAAACTAAAGTGAAACAGTCATATTCAGCAGAATAATCGCATTTAATGCGGCAAAGTCCAAAAGAAAAGAACAAGATCGCAGAGCTGAGTCTCAAAGCCCGAAGCCTCGACAAGAAATACCAGCTGGAATGTTAAACGCTGATGCAACTGTTTTAAAAACGCACGCAATATCAAAGAGATACATGACAATCGATCTCTTTTTAGCCTGGTGGGTCACCGTCACACACCTGCTGTTTCACACACGTTCATTGACGTGACTTTGATAAGAAGGCTGACGCTATTGAATCGGGTAACAGCAGAGGGAAGGTGTTCACTTCACACATTTCTGTCCTTGCTGACTTAACAAGTTACAGTAGAACTCTAAAATGGCCTCCGGTAATAAGAAACCTACATCAAATCTAATCCTCCCATCAGCTTACAGAGTTTGAGATCCAGGCTGTAATTGACAGCTTATTGAAGACGGTTGATGCTCCTCACGCAGCTAAAGGGATAGTTCACCTCCCAAAAATGAAATCATTTACTCATTCTCAAGTTGTTCCAAACCTGTATGAATTTCTCTCTTCTGCTGAACACAAAATATGTTTTGGAAGAAGGAAAAAACAACAACAACAAAACATTTACTTGACTGTGCAAGTACATG
Source organism: Tor tambroides (assembly GCA_021397915.2). Taxonomy (NCBI): domain Eukaryota; kingdom Metazoa; phylum Chordata; class Actinopteri; order Cypriniformes; family Cyprinidae; genus Tor; species Tor tambroides. Next base: position 6,107 of record JAFVLL020032702.1, on the reverse strand, counting down.
ATGCATGTTAGATGACCATAAAACATAAGGATGCACAACATGTTTATTGACCATTATTATATATTGGTTAATTGTGCATGATTTATTTTATTTTTATTTCATTCATTCATTCATTCATTCATTCATTCATTCATTTTTTTTACATGCTCCTAATGAATTTCTTCTGCTGAACACAAAATATGTTTTGGGGAAGGAAAACAACAACAACAACAACAACAAAACATTTTCTTGACTCTGCAAGTACATGATGCATGTTAGATGACCATAAAATATAAGGATGCACAACATGTTTATTGACCGATATTATATATTGTTGTTAATTGTGCATGATTTATTTTATTTCATTCATTCATTCATTCATTTTTTTACATGCTCCTAATGAATTTCTTTCTTCTGCTGAACACAAAATATGTTTTGGGGAAGGAAAAAAAACAACAACAAAACATTTTCTTGACTGTGCAAGTACATGATGCATGTACAATGACCATAAAATTAAGGATGCACAGTATATTGGTAATTTATCGATATTATATATTGGTAGTTTGATTGTGCATGACTATTTATGCATTCATTCATTCATTCATTCATTCATTTATATGTTCTTCATGCAGTTAAAAGGATAGTTCACCCAAAATGAAAATTCTGTCATCATTTACTCACCCTCAAGTTGTTTCAAACCTGTATGAATTCCTTTCTTCTGCTAAACACAAAAGATGTTTTGGGGGAAAAAAACAACAACAACAAAAAAAAAACAAAAACAAGTACAACAACAAAACATTTTCTTGATTATGCAAGTACATGATGCTAGTATGATGACCATAAAATTAGAGATGCACAACATGGTTATTGACCGATATTATATATTGATTGTTAAATTGTGAATGATTTTTTATTTTTATTTTATTTTATTTTCATGCAGTTAAAAGGATAGTTCACCCAAAATGAAAATTCTGTCATCATTTACTCACCCTCAAGTTGTTCCAAACCTGTATGACTTTCTTTCTTCTGCTGAACACAAAATAACATATTTTGACGAATGTTGGTAACCAAACAGTCGCTGGTTTCTATTGACTTAAGCAGTATTTTTATTTTCTCCATACTTTTGAAGTCAATGGGAATCAGCAACAGTTTGGTTACCAACATTCTTGAAAATATAAAGAAAGTCATACAGGTTTGGAACAACTTGTGGGTGAGTAAATGATGGCAAAATGTTCATTTTTAGGTGAACTTCATGTGTTATACTCTGTGTGACTAGTTTACGAGAAAAACAACAATATACAAGCGCGCCAGTGTCGTCTTTCTGATCGCTTTCTATCATCGGAATGATTGATGTGTGTGAGCATCTTATGCCGCGTTGCCACAGTAACCACGCTGTGTCCCTCTGGACTGGAGGCGTTTCCCACAGTTCATTGCAATCCATGGGTCATTGGTCTCTCCAAATAGCTCTCCGTATGACGCCCGGTTCCCCACTCGGTCTAAATGCTGTGATTAAACTGTTTCCACCACAACAAGAAGTCGAGCCTCGTGTCAGGCTTCACCCCGTCGGTGGCGAATATGCAGAGAAATCAAGAAGTCGTGACTTTGACAGGCATTTTTTCGTGCTGTAGCAACCTAATGGCAGAGTTGTGCCTAGCATTTTTCTCTTTTGATTGAAAAATTAATGACGGCTCCACATGTGTTTTAGAGGCTTTTAATGTGACACTGTCTGCTGCTCAATATCATTAAGGCTCATTTGAAACGTTATCGAAGACAAATGATCTCAATTAGATCGAAAATTTACTATGGCAGAACTTTCCCTGTTGTCATTATGTTAAAATGGTCTCCGGTCTTATTCAGGCAGTAGACTGTTTGATGATTAGAGCTTCATGAGAAATAGACACGGTCTACGTGAGCGGAGAGTAACTGCTCTGGGCTGATCCACGCTTGAGGGCGCGCGCATTACCCTCAAAGCTGCCGACTTTGGTGTAGTGCAACGGCGTCACCTGAGGCAGATAAGTATTATATAGAGGAGAGCATCTCGCTTGGTCATTTCAGATTTTAACGACACATTCCTGGTGGCTGGCTGGCCGATAGCTTCGGACCCTCTTAGATCATCAGACGGGGGTAATCTGCAGTGACAGCCCGTCTGGTCTCACTTCACCTTGACCTCGGTTTAATTTACAGATATAGTTGTATCAGGTCGCCACGTGCCCTTTTACCGCTGCAAAATGCAGTTCAACAGCACAGCCGGACATACTAACAAACCCTCCAGGTGCGACAGTCCTTCTGTGACTCATTGGTCATATTCAAATGTCATGCGAGGGTCACGCATGCTGTGTTTTAATTGACATATAGTTGCTTATGGTATCCACTACTTCCATTAAAATGTCCATGGCTTTCTGGCACGTTGAATGGCGAAATGGCAGTAGCCAACGGAACTCACATTGATATTTGAACCATATTATCGTTGTCAGATTGTTGCGGCATCATGTGATTGACAAGCTGCCCATTCATGGATTGTTTTTTTTCTTTCATTTGTTAGACCACTGCTGATATGCACAATCCAATGCAGAGATGTACATCAAAGGAATAGCGAGGAGCCCAGGATTGGTACTAATGATGCTGGAGATCTTGAATATAATATTAAGATAGACATAAAGTTGTCACACTTTTTACTCCAGTGAATAAGATAAATAGGAGAGACATAGATATATATATATTGTTATATATATATATATATATATTTTTTTTTAAACTGCAAACATTAAAAAACAAAACAAAACAAAAGTATTTTTTCTCTCTAATACTATTAATAAATTTTTTTAGCATATCTGAAAAAGGTATTTGTAGTTTTAATTATTTAATTAAATGATTATTTATTAATTTAAGTAACCATTGTTTTGACCAACAGATGAATAATGAATTTTAAAAAAATGTATGAAATTGCAAAATAAAAAAGTGACATTGAAAATCTTAGTAAAATTATTATTAGTAAAATTAAATTATTAAAATTACTAACTTGAAATAAAAACTAAAACTGAAATAAAAATAAATTAAACATATATTGTGATATATAAATATTTACATATAAAATATTACTAAAGTACAGTATATAAATATATTATTATTATTAATAATAATTATTATTAAATAAGTAACACTGGTCTATCTATCTATCTATCTATCATTCATCATTCATCCTGTAATTTACCATTGTAAATCTTTGATTATATAAACTGATTTTATGTTATAAAATATAAGATATGACATTTGTATATGGTAAGGACTTTAAGTGCAAAACAATTAAATAAGATTTAAAGACTGGAAAACTTGAGAATGCTAATTATATTTGAAGCATATTTGACACAGGTTTAACTTTGTAGATGACGTTGACTGCTGCTGTATGGGAGACTATGGGACAGAGATGATATTCATAATGACATGTTGCTCCGTGTGAAATCGTCATATTTTGCATTCGCCAAATTCTCCAATCGCCTAGCCATGACTGTAGATTACGGTTTTTTTGCGGAGGATTGCAGAAACAACAACTTCTTCCGGAGCCTAAAATAAGAGCAAAGTACAGAGCTTTCAGAGAAAACACTTGTGAAATTGGCATATAACAAAGACATGACTAAATGAAAAGTGGATCTGTTATATTATCCAACACTTGATGCACATTACCGTGTGAGAGCGGAGGGCAGGATTTTCATTGTTGGCTCGATTGATGGTGGAGCGATGTGGCTGGAGTAAAACACGGACATTCCTTCTATTTCTACTAGCTGAAATTCCATATGGCGTGAGATGGCTAAAAGTGTTTCATGGTGTGGCGTAAGAGCCTCAACAACTGGTGACAACAGGGTCTGAGGATCCACTCTATTCCTTATGATATTTTAGTATATTCATCATTTAATCTAAGAATACAACAGTGACCAAAGGAGCAAAATTATGGTTACTGTATGTATGATATATTATTCACCTCATTTATACAGAAAGCCAACTGAAAATATTTATTCCATAGCTATCATTCTCTGCATACTTTACATGCTGAATCTGTAGAGATATATATAGATAGATAGATAGATAGATAAAATAATAAAAATATATTTTAATAATATTTATAAAATAACACTAGTGCTACATTATTATTATTATTATTTAGTTTTATTTAAATTGTTTATTTTTTTATTAAGTTAAATATTATGAAATTAAAATATGAAATTAAAACATGGAGACATTGTTTATTGATATACTATTATGGTTTTTATTAATATTTTGAAATAGCTTTTATTTTTATTCTTTAAGTTCATTTTGATTTTTATTTATATTTAAGCACATTTTCTTATGTGTTTTGATATATTTATTTACTATTTATGTTTGATTTATTTTATTCAGTTTTAATTTTTAGTTTTTATGTCATTTCTAATTAGCTATTTTAGTGCTTCAACTAAATGAAAATTAGAAATGGCAACAGATTGAAAGATTTTTTTAATCTATCATTTTATTTAACCTATATTTAAATTCACAAAAATGGTTTAATAGCTGCAGTTTTAGTTAACGATAATAACCCTTATATATACAAACTTTTGAAATGCTATTGGGATTGGTTTTGTGTTGCGGGTTAAGGGAAGTTGCAGGTTTTGAACCATGAGCATTGAGCAATTATCATTGTGCCCGTAAGCAAGGCATCTAACCTCGAGTTGCTCCAGGAGTCTGTCCCTGTAATTAGTGTACTGTAAATCACTTTGGATAAAAGCAACTGCTAACGGCATGCTGTTTATTTACCTAATTACTCTAAATCTGAACGTGATATTCCATATTACCTATTTTTATAATGAAATATCAGATGAAAAGACACCTTACTGAATGTACATTTTGGGGATATGGAGATTGCTTGCTGTTTAGCAGACAAATTTCATCCATAGTGACTTCGAGAACATTAATTTGAGGACCTGTCTCTGTGGAGTGTTGTAGGGTTAAGTGACTTGCTCAAGGGCGCAGTGGCATGGCAGGACTCTGATGTTTCTGGGTCACCCCTACTTGAGGCTGAACACACAAAGCAGTGTTAGTCCCAACCGTTACATCCTTACATGTACTAATCTAGATTAACCTTTTGATTTTAATACCCCTATTTGTAGCTGATGCGAGATCAGCTGTACACTACAGTACTTAAGCATTCTTTGATCCGACGCTGGCCTCCAGACATTGTTCTTAATTTAAATAATAGTGTTTTATAGAACATCCTTTTGTCTAAAGAGCTTCAAACTTGAAAAAATGCATTTCCTAGCAAACTTTTCTGCCTTTTAAGCAATTTCCGTTGTATTTGAAGTGAGGGTTGAAAGTGTAGTTCCACCAGTAGGGGATTGGGGGAGGTGAACACTCTGAACAATGTTTTAGCATGGGAAGATAAAAGGTTTCACCAAATGTATGACTCGCTAACTTGTGCAGGCACAAGCAAAATGTCTTCATTCCTGCTTCTGCCTCTCTCAGCAATTTAACGTTCTCCTAGTCGTCGCAATTAGTTTATCATGTGTGACTGTGGAAGAGCATGTCTTTTGTCTTTTAATGAGTTTTGTGTTGTTGTTTTTTTTTTCAGATGTTTTGTTGTGACGTTACCTATGGACCTGGCAGCTGCATATAGAATAAGATGAGTGCTTTGCATCTTCTTTCACTGTAATAGAAATATTTCCCTGACAATGTGCAGATGGAGTGTTTTAATTTTTTGCTTTTCAGAACTGATTTCTGTGTTCACTGGGAGCTGCTGCCTATCATTGAAAGTGAAGGTCACAAATTTTACAGTTCCTCCGAGGGAAGGCGGAAAATGGGAAATGCTGTGGCATTAAGAGAAGATTGAAATAGTTACATTGTCAAAAGAATGATTATTATTATTGAGCTATTCAAGGTCAGGATAGAAAAGAGGGCAGCAGCAGTCCTAATAGATGCTTATTTCTCCGTTAACCTTACCCGTGTAATAGCGGTCTAGAGTTAATGAAATAAAATGCCAATTTTATACTCTACCTCAGCTTGGCCATGACTGCAACCAAAGGCCTTTACACTCGAATGAGAACAGACATGCTGCGGTTCTGCCTGTGGACAAACTAATATCAGAATAACAACATCAGAATTTCATC
>JAFVLL020032701.1:0-61998 GCA_021397915.2 Tor tambroides | reverse complement strand
GATGATGCCATATACAGTTTTGGGTGTTTCATTTTTAATTTTATGAAAGCTTCAAGTGCAGTTAATTATTTGTATGTGCATACAGACGACGGCGGCGTTGAAGCTCTTTTATTTGCCGTCAAACAGTTGACCACTGCCATGTGTGTATCCTGTCGCAAAACGCGGCGAAAAGTCCTACACTGCCGTAATAATGTGATTAAGGTGTGTACATGTCTATACTGCACTTCAGTAATGCGACTAAAATAGGAATACTCCACATGTCTTAATTCGATTTGTGTTTACTTCGATTATGACTTTAGCTGGATTAAGGTAATCAAAAATCTCTGTTTACAAGGTAGATTCTTAATCAGAGTATTGTCTTAATCGTATTAAAATTGGAGTATTGATGTCCATGTAAACGTAGTCACTGTGATTTTACAGAATGATCATTTACCTAAAAAATTGTGCTTAGTAGCAGAACACAATGTACTATCATTTTTTTATAAGTGCTATTTTAGCATTATTTATATACTATTATAGAATTTGTTAATATTTTTATTTAACTTTTATTTTTATATTTTCAACTTGATTTTGTTATGTGCTTTTGTCTTCAGTTTTTGCTTTTAATATGTAGCTTACATTTATTTTTGCTCCATTATTATTCATTTTAGTACTTAAATTTACTTTATTTCAGGTACTTGTCAAGGCAACGTCTAATTTTCATAGAATTTTTTTTTAATTAAAAGTTTATCGAATATTCATATTTTATTTAACTTCAGCTTAATTTCAATTGATAAATTTTAATTTCAACAATTTTAATTTTATGTATTTATTTATTTGCATTTAATGACTGTGCATACTTGAGTTGGTTCTTTAAGTATACTTTAAGATGATTTCTCTCATTTTTAAATACTTTCAATATTTTAATACACAAAAAATTGCAATGTTATGATATATCTTAGCTGCAGTGATTTATGATAGCTTATCAAGCTGGTTGATTAAAGGCCACAAATACTTTATTCTTCATATTTTTTAATCCTTATGAAGAAAATAAATGGGGAAAAAAAATACTTCCAAAACCTAGGTCATGGGAAAAAGGGGGCATTCACTGTTTCACACTATAAAGTACAACATGCACCAGACTAAATGCTGAAAACTCTGGCATATCAAGAACCTGGTCTTTACCAGTGCTTGGCTGACATTTCCACCGGTAGCGAGGGATTTAAAATGGCTGCTGTTATAAACCAGCTGCAGCTCGGCCATGTCCACTGTTTCCAGTTCCTCTTGACTGGGCCTGTCCACCACTCGCAGCTTCTCTGTGCTGTCCATTAACACAAGCGTACGGGGGTTTATCCACTGCCAAGAGACAAGAGACAACATGAAACCATGCACACTGCCATAAAGGTAATCAAACTCGTATGATTGTTAGTGAGGGTCTGACTCACGCTCAGACTGATGAGGTCACAGCTGAGTTGAAGCTGTCTCTGTTTGATGACATGGATGGTGCCAGACTCGTCCTTTTTAACCTGAGCACCAAAACAGCAGAGTGGGTTGATTACTGTATGACCTTATTTAAAGGTGAAGTATGTCACTTCTGTTCCACTAGCAGAACTAAACAGATGTATGACTTGTTTTCTAACTACTTTCAGCCTCTCATAAATATCAGAAATGTCTCAAACAGTTATCCTTCCCCAAACTCACGCTACTGGTGTGTCTGGCCACTAGGGATGTTCAAACAGAACAGAAATGCCACACTTCACCTTTAAGTCTACATTCATTTTATCACTTTGAAAACAGTGTTGCTCAGACAGACCAGCAGGAAGTGGATGGTGTCTCCTCTACAGAAAGCCAGAACTGGGTTGATTGTTTTCTGTACTGCCACAAACTGCCAAGCCAACAAGGGAACACTCGCAGGATCCGTCTGCATTCAAAAACATTTCAAATGTATGAGATATGATTAGAGTCCAGACCAAAGTCGCAGGTATCCTGCTACTTCCTTGTTCGCATTGCATGTTCTTATTGTCACACTCGCTGGTGCTTTTTGGACCTCGCACTTAATTGGCATCTTTTCCTACCAGCAGAAATAATCATCTCTATTTATTACAGTGAATTTTCCTATGAGAAGATGCCATGAAAATGTTTGCAGGCACCTCAGAACTCCTTCATAACCCAAATCAATCATGTGAGGCAAAATTGAGTGATATTTGCGTGCTAATGGGCAGCTGGTCCATGTGCTCTGTGCTAAATGAATTTAATTTAGCTCAATTTAATTGACGAGAACAACCTCCACACAGGCATAAAGGAGACAATAGACCAGATGAATCCATTTCAACAGTCACTTCAGAATTTTTGTTTAGAGGTTTACAGACATCTCAGCAGGTGGTTTGCTTTATTTTGAACAAAAAAAAGTTTAATGGCATCTCACTATGAAGCTCTATGTGTGAGTTGTGTGGATTTTAAATGTAACTTCCAATAAAAGCAATGTGTGATTTATGATTTTGTTTTACAATAATTGTGAATAATAGTTTACAGATATTCTGCTCTAAAGTCACCATAAAACAAAAGTTAAAGGAACACTCCACTTTTTTTGAAAATAGGCTCATTTTACAACTCCCCTAGAGTTAAACAGTTGAGTTTTACAGTTTTTGAATCCATTCAGCCTATCTCCGAGTCTGGCGGTAGCACTTTTAGCTTAGCTTAGCATAGATCATTGAATCGGATTAGATCATCAGCATCGTGCTCAAAAATGACCAAAGAGTTTCCACAATTTTCCTATTTAAAGCTTGACTCTTCTGTAGTCACTTTGTGTACTAAGACCAACGGAAAATGAAAAGTTGGTCATTTTTGAGCGAGTGATGGTCTAATCTGATTCAATGATCTATGCTAAACTAAGCTAAAAGTGCTACCGCCAGACCCGGAGATCGGCTGAATGGATTCAAAAATGGTAAAACTCAACTGTTTAACTCTAGGGGAGTTGTAAAATGAGCCTATTTTCAAAAAAAGTGGAGTGTTCCTTTAAGACTGACTTCCATATTGTGATATATTTCCATGTAAAATGCAAATATATTTGCAATATGTGTGCAATGGTCACAGTATTATTCACAGTAATACCATTAATCCAAATTAAAGGAATAAATAAGATAAAATTATGAATTCATGCCAACTTTAAATTAAAAATCCACTCTCATGTCTTGTGTAGGCAAATGCAACAGAACTGCAGAAAAAGTAAATGCAACAAAACTTTTCTTTTTAATACAGTTAAAAAGCATGATGATGACTCGCTGTATTGGAAGTACAGTTATGATTCTGAAGATAAACGAAAGTCTAATGGGTTTGGAAAGACATGACAGTGAGTAAATGATGATAGAAGTTTGAGTTTTGGGCAAACTATCCCTTTAAAATATGCATAGTGACACTGAGATCAGGGCTGAGTAATGTAAGGTAAGGTAAATGATAACTTGTATATGATATTTACAGCTGAAGAGAGGAAAAACACTAGAGATGCAGTCAGTCATGTATGTGCTGTGAAAACAAATGCTAACATAAATCTTGAATACAGAGGTTATAAGTTTATCTTTTAGATGCCGTGCTGATGGCTGTTGGAAAAGCAAACAGACACACACAAGAACACTGAGAACGAAAGTGTGTACTGCACCTTGCCGTAGGGAAAAGTCATCCACACTTTGAGTGAAGGCTTCAGTCCTATCAGCAGAATCTGTCAAAATAAAGAGTTCAGATGCTGAATAAAACTGCAGTCAAACAGAAACCAATCGAGTGTGTTTGGATGCTAGTAGCTGACTGGTACCCCAAACAAACAAGCAATTCACAAGATATGACAATACTGTTAGTTTACGCACATAAAACCAAAATAGAAGTAATGCGAAATTCAAATTTCACCCCATTTAATGCAGATACAGTGATATATTTAGCACCGCTCAAAAGTTTGGAGTTAGTAAGATTTTTCTGTCTCTAAGGCTCTTATGCTCATGAAGGCTGCAATTGTAATGAAAAATACAATAAAACAGTAAAAATGTGAAATGTGAAATGTCATTATCATTTAAAATAACTCTTCTGTTTAAATATATTTTAAAATGCAATTTATTCCGATGATGAAAAACTGAAAAAAGTCTGAAAAAAGTCTTCAGCATTGCATGATATTAAAATATATAAATATATCAAACATTCTTATTAGGGATGCACCGAATGTTCGGCAACCGAAATTGTTTGGCCGAAAATAGCAAAAAAACCTCTTTCGGTGTTCGGCCGAATAAGCGAAAAGACCGAATAAATTGTACCGAACAATGCCGTGACGCGATCAAATAGAGGCGCGCACTAATGCAGCAAACACGTCTGCAGTGTGAAAGTATTTAAAACTGTAAGAGAAAGACGCAAAAATCATTACAAGCACGAAACACCGACAGCGAGAGACTGCTTAGTGCTGCATCTCATGTCTCCGATGAGAAGAGGAAGAGGTGGTTGTTGCTGGTTACTGTGATGATTGAAATCGCAAAATGGCCTCAAACGATTAGTAAATAAACTGCAGAATGTTATGTTTTCTAATACATGCATGAATTTCATGCATTTAAACAGCGCTTCATGAGCTGGCGGCGCCAGGGTTCAAAGTCCACAGCGAGGAAAATCTGCGCTAAAACAGTTACTCGACATTTGCTCAGTAACATTTTTATAATTTTTTTTAAGACGTGACAATGTGATACATGCGACAAACATCTTCCCAAATTCGTAATGAGAATCATTTAAATATCTGCATGCTGTTGTCAACAAAAAGAAGCACAAAGGTCTTCCTGCCGGTTTCTGCCAAAATAAAATCTAAGAAAAAGCAACAACTCCATCAACATTAATAAATGTTAGTATTGTAATTTTACTGTTGTTCTGTAAAATAAAATAAAATAAAAAAATAACAATAATAATGATAACAATAATTACCCTACAACAACTCTATACATTTATTGTAACATTCACACACAGTGTTCAAATTGGGATCTGTAATATATTGTAATGTTTTAAAAGCAGTCTCTTCTGCTCAGCAAGGCTGCATTTATTTGTAAAGTAAAAAATACATGCCTGATTCAAGAAGGGGGTCTCAAAAATGGCCAAAAAATATTATTTTAGTAACTTATTAATTTTAAGTTAAATTGTGCTTTGTTGGTATAATGTTTGATAGAATGTTAAAAAATGTTCAGTGTTAAGTAAATATTTTTAAATTGTTGTTTTGTAATTGATTTTTTTATTTGAAAAGCAGGACAAAACAGTAAAAAGGACATTTTGGCTATTTAATTTATGCAATGGTGAAAAGAAAATGGCAAAATAGGCCTGCATGGAAAAAAAAATGCGAAAAACCGTGTTCGGTATTCGGCCTTCGGCCCAGTGTTTCATTTTGTTCGGCTTTGGCTTTGGCCAAGAATTTTCATTTCGGTGCATCCCTAATTCTTATTATGCCAGCTGTGTTTTACAGTACTTCGTTTGGTCAGCTTGTTTGTCACTGTTGTTACACGTTATATGTTACTTGTACTCTGAGACAATATGGAATGGCAGTTATGGACACATGAGTTTTTAGCTGAATGAAGTTAAAAGAGAAACTGTTAATAAGTCCATTGGAAATAGGCCTTTCATTCACATGAAGAATGGCAACTATGAACATTAAGTTTAAATAAAAAGCTACAACTCTAAGATAATAGCAGAGTCCACACCACAACTATTACAGTATTGACACAGAGGAATAATATTTTTCAATCACTTTTTAGAGTGATTTTCTTCTAGCTAATGAATGAAAAAGACATTAACAACCATTCAAAATCCTTTCATTAAAGCATGTGTTCAAAGACCCAAATGTTATATTAACTGAAAACACGGCAAAAAATGTTGACTATACAAAAACAAGCAAAGACCAAAGACCGAAATGTATCAATTTTGCTGAAAGACCCATCAAGATACTATTTCAGGCTGAAAAGGAAAATTGGCAATTTTGGAACTGTAGAGCAGGAGAGGTATTTTTGACAATCGGAAAACATGAAAACAAACACTGGGCCAAAAAATGTATCAGGGTGCTGAATATGAGAAATGCCTAGCCATTAAATGCACAATTTTTTTTTCAGTTTCAAGAGATTTCATTTGGCAAAAAACATGTTTATTCTCACTGTAAATGAACCAGGCCTGCACACACTGTAACTAAACGGTCCAATTTTGCAAATTCTCCTACCGGTGCAACTACATTTTGGTTGCACTGGTGTGATTACAAAAGCATGTTTGATTATTTGCTGCTTTTATGGGAACCACCTAAACCCAAAAATCCAAACATTTCCCAAAATCTTCTGAAACAACAATAACGTATATAATAACATCTGCAAAAAATATGATTTAAACATCTTTACAGTTGAAATAATAAAGGTGTTTTCACAAAAAAAAAAAAAGTTTTATTCAAAGATAAACCCCACTTTTGAACCTAATAAAAGATTATGTATGTTATATATAATTGGTCTGAACAAAAACAGTGATATTGTGACACCCCTAGACCTTTAGGGAGTGAGTAGTCAGCAGTAGAAAGTACTGAATGTATGAGTATACCTTGGTGAGTGAGGCCATGGCCAGCAGGGAGTAGTGGGTAATAGGATGATCTTTCAGTTCAGGTCCAGCATGTAGAGGCTCAACACAGCAAACCTCACCTTTAGAACCACTGAATAAACACCTGGATTCACATGTCCTCATCCCCATTACCCTCCTAGATAGAGACAGAGAGAATGTGAGCACATTCTTAATCCGGAACCACTATAATAGAGTCCCAGCATTATAGCAGTGAATGATAGATACCTGTCAGGTTAATAAGAATGAATGTTTTTTCACTCAATAAAAGCATTCAGTGGGAAATGAATGACAATTTCCTCCTTCAATAAGACTACAGTCATAAGAGAATTCATCAATTGATACAGATTCTGATAATTAGGTTTCTGTTGGAATCTCTAAGTTGAGGGATGTGACAGGGCTCTATTCTCTGCTATAGAAGCAATGGTAATAAAAATGAATGAGAAACGTCAGGTAAAATATGGCACAAAAAAAATGAATGCTAGTCATTGTTCAATATCATAATTTATAATGTTGAAATAGAGTGGGTATACCATACTGGCAAAGTGGGACAGCATATCAAGTCATGATATTAACAATATAGCAATAAAATGACAGTGAAGTGCAGTGCATAATATTTTTACATTTATTTATTTACAGAATGGAAAAAAATGAATGCAGGAAAGAAAGTGAAAGAACAGAAATATATATATATATATATGTATGTATATATAGTGCCCTCCAAAATTATTGGAACAATAAAGACAAAATTGCTCTGTTGGCTGTTGAGTCAAGACATTTGCAAATATGATTAAAAGATGAATATGAGACAAAACTACAGAATGTCACATTTTATTATTGGGTGATTCAACACATAGATGATTTACCAGCTAAGAAGTTCAGCACTTTTAGAGTTTCATCCCCCTATCTGATGTGAGCATAAGTATTGGAACAGTTGCCTCACAGGTCTTTCTGAGTGATCAGCTGTGTCCTGTTGCATTAATTCTTCAGATATTAAAAGCAGGGAATGTGTCGTATCAGTTATATCCATTACTTCTGTATTGTGAATCTTGCATTCGATGATGACACACACAAACCAGGATGAAGATGAGGGAGCTGACTTTGAGAGAAAAGCAAGCAATTTGGATGCTAAAAGAAAAGAGGAAGTCAATTAGAGCTACAGCAAAAACAAAGAGCATGGAGAAATCAAGAGTTTAGAAACCACCAGCGACACCAACAACTACCCGATCGGCTGAGAAAACAACAGTAGTTGATGACAGACAAATCATAAAATCTGTGAAAATGAAGCCTAAAAGACGTATCTGTAAAATCACCAACAACTTCCAGAAAGCTGGTGTGATGCTCTGACAATTTACTGTCCTCAGGAGACTTTGACACAGAATTACAGATGCAAACCTCTGACCAGCACCAAAAATAGAAAAGCAAGATTAGAGTTTGCAAAAAAGCACAAAGGTGAGCCAGAAGAGTTTTGGAACTGTGTTTATGGACCGATGAGACAAAGATGAACCTTTATCTAAGTGATGGGAAAGCAAAAATGTGGAGAAAAAAAGGGAACTGCAAATGATCCCAAGCATACAGCCTCATCTGTAAAGCATGGTGGAGGTGGTGTAATGGCATGGGCATGCATGGCTGTCTCTGGAACAGGCCCTCTCAACTTTACCGATGACTTAATGTATGATGACAGTAGCAGAATGAATCTGGAAGGGTACAAAACCATCTTGCCTACCAGTATTCAAGAAAATGCCACCAGATTCATTGGGAAGTGCTTCATATTGCATCAGGACAATGACCCAAAACACTCTGCCAGTTCAGTCAAGGAATTTATAAGGGCAAAGAAATGGAAAGTCTTAGACTGCCCAAGTCAATCTCCAGATTTAAATCAGAGTGAACATGAATTTCACCAGCTGAAGAGGAAAGGCAGAAACTCCCCAAAACAAGTAACAATTGGAATTGGCTGCATTAAAGGCTGGGAAAAGTATTTCAAAGGATGAGACCAAGAGTCTGGTGATGTCTATGGGTCACAGACTCACTGCTGTGATTGTGCACAAGGGATCTGCAACTAAATAATAGCTTTTAATTTTTTATATCTGCCTTATGTTCAACTGTCCCAATACTTATGCTCGCACCAATGAGTGGGATGAACTCTAAAAGTGCTGTTCTTTTTATTTGGTAAAACATGTATGTGTTGAAACAGCTAATAATAAAATGTGACATTCTGTAGTTTTGTCTCATATTCATCTTTTAATCATATTTGCAAATGTCTTGACTCCACAGTCAACAGAGCAATTTTGTCTTTACTGTTCCAATACTTATGGAGGGGACTGTATGTATGTATATAAATTTTATATAATATAATTTTATATTTTAAATCATAGATATTTGAAGTAGAACTGACAAATTTAATTAGTTTTTTTAATTTGATTTAATAAGTGGATATTTTAATTTGTATGTTAGTTTTAATCATTTATGTAAATTAAAAACACTAAAGCTATATCAGCTCACTTACAGGTTGCTTTCTATTTTGTTTGGGGGGGGGGGGTGAGAAGTTTGTAGAATATTTTTTAAGCGGCATGAGGCTTCTTTATTATTTTGAATTAAATCTTACTTTTATTTTTTTAAGTTTTAGTCATTGTGTTATGTTTTTGCGTTTTAAATATCTGCACAATTCTAAATTTTTGATTTAGTTCATTTAGTTTTATCAAAAGAAAATCATAAAACTAAATGAAAAAAAGTTTTAAAGTTTTTTTTCATGTTTTTCATGTCATTTTCATGTTATTTTATTTCAGCTACTGTTT
Source organism: Tor tambroides (assembly GCA_021397915.2). Taxonomy (NCBI): domain Eukaryota; kingdom Metazoa; phylum Chordata; class Actinopteri; order Cypriniformes; family Cyprinidae; genus Tor; species Tor tambroides. The sequence goes on along the minus strand of JAFVLL020032701.1, from coordinate 52,627 downwards.
ATTTTAAGTAAATAAAACACATCCACTTTCCTGCAGAGTTTTGCTATAACCCTAATCAAACACACCCGAGCATGCTAATCAATGTCTTCAGGATCACTAGAAAATCAGAGGTAGGTGAGATAGATCAGGGTTGGAGCTAAACTCTGCAGGAAAGTGGATCTGGATTGCCAGAGTTGAGGATCCCTGGTCAGATGCTTGAGGCTCTACTGCCCCCTACACACCAGTTATTTGTACTACAATGTTATAAATGTGCCTTATAAATGTGCTTAAAATGCGTATAAAATTCAAGATATGTTTAAGTTGAAGCACATCTCACCTGAATGACAGCTCAAACACTGATCCGCCACTGTCATTACACACGGCTAGTGCCGGGTGGTCAGTGAACTGTGGAAAGAAAGAGAGAAAAGTGCTTTATTCAATGTCAATGAACAACAAAGCTTGTAAAGTACATACATAAGTACAGTGCATAACCTTCACATGTAGTATGGCAGTGCCAGGTGGATGGGCGTCAGTGATAGTGCGGAGCAGCTTCCCATTGGCCAGATCCCACATGGTGATCTGCATTAGGAATAAAATGACACTTTACATACCTTGACCTGACCTGATCTTTATGAATAAGTTATTTGCCATCAAGATTGCCTGTGAGTTTAAGGGTTTGTTGTGGCTCACCTGTCCTTTGGCAAAGCCACACAGCAGTCGTGTGCAATCGTGATTAATACTGAGAGCTGACACCGCCCCATACTCCGCTCCTGTCGCTGTGGTGCCCAGACAGAGACGCAGAGCCTGATTCTGATCTGAAATCAAAATATACCAATTAGACAAAACAGCATTAAGTGCAGATTACGGAACAATCTGTAACGGCCAAAACTATGTATTTGCATGCATCACATTATTGTGCGGTGTGCCCTTTAAGAGACTGATCACTTCACTTATAACGTGCACTATATGGTGATGACGTAGAAGGACTACGTGACTGGAAAATGAGAACCACCACGGATGATAATTCCGCTCTGCCTTCTTGTTATTATTTTGTCTTTACTTTTGTTTGTAACGCCAAGAAAGAGTTAATCTCTCATGTATGAGAGGAGCGCGTTGTCGAGTACCAACCATTAAATGTGTGGGACTCTAACTTTTCGTTTTCCATCTCTTTCATTTCATGGATTTAAAGAGTTATCCGGGTCAGAGCGTTACAAATTATGTCCTTCAAGCTTTATCAACAACATAATTTAAAAAATTGCACACACACAGTGGTTTGTTTTTGTAACAATACTTCTAAATGCAGCAGCAAGCAAGACTCAAACAGACGAAGAACGTGCAAACAGCCATGGCAAACTTCTCAGCCCATATCTTTTCTATTAAAAAAATCGATGCTTTAAATGGTTTAGCATGCTCTTAGGCCATTTCACTCTAGACACATAAGCAGACACATAGACACATATTTTTTCTGCACCCATGTTAGCAGGTTAGAGGATTCACACTGAAAGGTGAGACAGCTCAGCACTGTGTAACTGAAGCAGCGCTGTGATCGTTTCCTATTCTTGCTGTGCTGTTCACACTGAATTAAAGTGACACTGCACTGTTCCTGGCCAAAATACACATGCATTAACATGAAAGAAGCATAAAAGCATGCAAGTTGTGTCTACTGCAGTGCTCTCAAAAAAGGGGTCCTGGGTCCAGTAGGGGGCCTTATTTATTTATTCCTTCCTTTGAAGAAACAGGGTTCCCACAATCTTGAAATGCCTGGATATATGAGGCTGCCTAATTTTAAAAGTATGATTTCTAGAGCTGGTCAAGCAATATATTAAATATTTAAATATGTAAATATTTATAACCGTGTAAAAAAATGAAATGAAAATGAAAAATCATTAATCCTTATTCAGTAATCATGAACGACTGAAAAATCAATCTAAATTCACCGGTTAAAATAAGTGAAAACCCTGAAGAACATTGAGCTTTTAAAACTCCTGGAATCCTAAAATTTGATCATTTAAGTTTTAATTACCATTATAATAATCCATGGACTCCGCTTGTTTCTTTAAATAAAAAGTTTTGGGGAAAAACCCATCATAACAGCAAATATACAAGTGGAATTAGTGGAAACCTAATAGCCTACATGAGGAGTAGGGGCCAATGTTGACAATGCATATTTACATTTACAATTACATTTAGTTATTTAGCAGACGCTTTTATCCAAAGCAACTTAAAAATGAGGACAATGGAAGCAATCAAAATCAACAAGAGCAATGATATGCAAGTGCTATAACAAGTCTCAGTTAGCTTAACGCAGCACACGTAGCAAGCTATTCTTTATTTTTATTTTTTTTAATATAATAAAAAGAAAACAGATAGAATAGAAAAAGAATAGAGCAAGCTAGTGTCGGAGGCATTTTTTGCTTTTGTTAATTGTATAATAAATAAAAAGAAAAACTAGTGTTAGTTTTTTTAAGAATAGAATTAGAATAGAGAGTGTATTTAAATGATTTGGTTACAGTTTATAAAAGGCAACACATATTCACTAAGAGTTTTCCTTGAACAAACTCCTAATTTGCTGCTTTAAAGGTTAGGTATGGGCTAGGATTAAGGGATCGAAAATAAGGTCATGCAGAATAAGGTATAAATGTGTTTTATAAATATTAATAAACAGCCAATATGCTAGTAATATGCATGCTAATAAGTAACTAGTTAATAGTGAGAATTGATCCTTAAAATAAAGTATTTCCAATGATTTTAACTAGAAATATATCTTTAAAAAATATTACCATACATGAACTACACTACAGTACACAGCATGCTACAAGGTTTAGCATCATATGGTTATAGAGTGTGTGGGAGGGAGGACATAATGACAGGCTAATGATAGCTGGGGGTCAACACAATCAGCTGTGGTTCAGTTGTACACTAGAAACACTGTCAGTGTGAAAGCACAGTGAATGCCGCTTCTGCTCTGTTTACACGTCCAGTGTGAAATGGGCATTAATGTGTAGCAATGCTAAACATGATGCAATGGAAAAAAAATGTGGTATTAACACATTTTGCACTATATTGATACATTACCTTTTCCTGAACATTCCACCCAAGACAAGCCAAGGCAGAGAGATAGACCCAGAGTCGTTTAAAATACACTCATTGACAAATAGGCTACTATTACAGTAGTGCACATAAAGAGTTCTAAAACTGCATTTTGTGTTTTATATTAATTAACAATAAAGCACTCAGATAAACAAAGTTCTAGACAGACTGTTATGATTAAACATACAACATCCCTTCCAAAAATCTAAAATAAATTCCACTGTAGTGCCCTTTATCAACTTTACCACAACAGCACAAAGGACTGAAACATGCTTACCAAATACTAAGGCCAGACCATGTGATGTCCCTACAGCGATCACATTTGAAACAGTCTGCAAACACAAAAGCATTTCAGACATGAAAGTTTTTTTTTCATTAATTAGAAATCACAAATAAAGCCAAATACTCACTATTGCCGTTGGCAAGCCAGCATCAACTTTATCCTGAAGAGTAAAAACACCAAATTATAAAGTGAGCAACACGATTTCATTGGAATAAAAGAAATTTCTGTTGGAAGAGTCTCATTTATCGCTCTGAATGATTAAAACAGGATTGTGCACCATTGCCAACTGAACTGACAATGTCTGAATTTAATCTGAGGAAAGAAATGGAAATGAATTAAATACAAACAAATCATCTAACTGCTGTAAGTGTAGCTTTTCATAATGTAATGTTATTTACATTACCCAGAAACATTATCATATACACAACACATTTACACACAGCATACTTATTATAGCTTTGCACAGTACAGCACAAACAATAGATGAAGTGTTATTGGTCTTACCGCAGCTGATACTATCTGAGCTGAGATGCCTTTCAGCACATTGCGTCTAAGAACAGATCCATGTACAGTAGCATTAGTTTCCACTGCTTTCCTCCTCCTGAGGTGAACATACACAGACTAATTACTGAAAAGAAAAGACTTTATTCAATCACCAAACATGCATCACAACATCAATACAGAGCAAGCGCTGTTAATGTGTAGCCAGGTTAAGAAAGTGTCCATTCCTCTTTAAATGTGTGCGGTCTCCACTGTCAGAGCTGGCCAGAGATGAGGTTTCACACGAGTGGGCATCAATGTTCTCTGTGTTCAAAAGACAAGTGTCCTCCAGAATGAACGGCTCATCCTCGTCTTCAGGCTGAAAACAAGAGTGTTGAAAATCAAAATAGTTACTGTCATAAAACAGTAATTTATCATTATTAATTTCTATAATAATTCCGTAGTTTTCTATGTTTCCATATGTTTTCTCTTCTCTACATTTGTGCATTTCACTTCTGCTCTAGTTAGTAATCTAGCTCGTACTTGAGACTTGGTATTGTGTATTAGAAAAAATTATTTGCTCTTATGATAAACTGCTTGCCGTGTTCCTCATTTGTATAAAAGCATCTTGAATGAATGAATAAATTACATGTCTGCTGAATTAAAAGATGTTAAAAGAATGGATTCAAGATAAGAAAAAAAATTACCATTCAAACATTATGAAAAGCCATTTATCACTATCACTGCTCTTGCAAAAAGAGTACTGTGATAGTACCATGGTTTAGCAATGGTATTGATGGTTATATCACGGTATTTAAAGATTTCCATATACAAGTACTATGGTATTTTTATTGTAGTGCAGGACAAAGTATATTTGTGAAAAAACTTGACTGGATTTAGATAATCATGGACTAAAAACTTGAGCTTAAAAGCTTGTCATTAGTTTTGTAGATAAACACATTATCATTCAGAATTTTGTGGTCAGTAAGTTTTTTTTTAAAGAAATTAACACTTTTATTCAGCATGGATCCTTTAAATTGATCAAAAATGACAGTAAAGACATTTATAATGTTACGCAAAAATCTATTTCCAATAAATGCTGTTCTTTTGAACTTTCTATTCAACAAATAATCCTGGAAACAAAATTTATCAAGGTTTCCAAAAAAAAAAAAAAAAAACTGTTTTCAACACTGATAATAATAATAAGAAATGTTTCTTGAGCAGCAAAGCAGCAGATTAGAATGATTTCTGAGGGATCAGGTGAAACTGAAGACTGGAGCAATGGCTTCTGAAAATTCATCTTTGCATCATAGGAATAAATTACATTTTACAGTATATTCACGTAAAAACAGTTGTGTTAAACTAATAATATTATCACGATATTACTGTTTTTGCTGTATTTTTGATTAAATAAATGCAGCATTGGTGAGCAAGAGACTTTCAAAAACTGACCCAACCCCAAATTTTTTAACAAGAATTCTGCATGTGTCTACATATGAATTTCTTTATTAACCATTTTAATGGATGAGAGGATAATATTTAGTTTATAACGAAATTCTCACACTTCCATTTATGTTATTTCATAGTTTTTATGACTTTTACTACTATCCTGAACTGTGGAAAATACTCCTGATAAAAACTAAGTAGGTGTGTCCTACTTTTTGACTGCTATATCTGCACCTTTACTCTATCTCTAGGGTGCTGTAAGATGACTGTGGTATGAAGTATGAAACCCTGACATACTCACCTCATTCAGGATGCTCTCTAAGGTCGGAGGCGTGTCCACTTGAGGGATGTCAAACTCTTTATCATCAATCTAAGAGATAAATACGTCCTTCATATTAAATCCTACATGTATCACTCTGTTTTCAATGACTGCCATTTTTCGCTGTGAATACTTCAAGTTTCTTACCATACATACAAAATAATGTGAATGTTTTGTACATGTGAAGCATTGTACATTTACAAAAACATATTAAACAAATGAAGTCACTGACTATGAGAAACAAGCACATATTAAACGCACTGATCTCAAACGCAGCATTAGTAAAATGTCATTAAGAACAACACGAAGCTTGTAACGAACAAAATGAAACAAACCATACAGACAAAAACTGAAGCAGTCAATCTCAGTCTTACCGCCTCTATTTCCATTAAATTGAGCTGTGAGGACGCAGAAACAAGACTGCGACTGTCCGGAGATTCAGCCATTATACAGTCAGAGATTAGCTGTCGAGTGTCATAACATTTATATTGTATATTTATCAGCTGTAGTCATTATGCTCTGCAGCAGCACTTTACATCCCTGATAGTGTCGGAAGAGGCGGGACCTAACGGCATACGTAACCATTTCACTTCCTGTTTATAAATCGTAAGACAAATAAATTTTTAATTCAAATAGTACAATATATTTTTATATAATTATTATTTTTATACAGTTTTGCATTTTGTTTTTAGTTTACCAATTTTTTTACTTTTCACTATCTTCTTTTTTGAACCGTAATTTCGCATTTTTGCTGCCTTTATGGTGAAACATGTAAAGTTCGATTTAATGTCCTATAATAATAATAATAATAATAATAATAATTGAAGCTATTATTTCATTAAAATTTATATTGGTATAAAAAACTAGATTGTTCTTAATATTATAATAGTAATTTAAATAGAATTAATAGCTATTTCTAAGTAAGAAATAAATTATTTACAGGTTCATATCATGACCACACTTTCTGCTTTGATATGTAGCTCTTTTGCGGACTGAATTGTTGTTGTTGTTGTTGTTGTTGTTTTTATTTTTTAGAGTCCGAACACAGAACATTATAGGCTATATACAACTTTTCATGTCATATGCAAAGGATGAAATACGGTTAAAGGTGAAAAGTAAAAAATAACAAATAAAAGAAAATTTACTCTGAAGACATTAAAAAATAGATCAAAACAATGTTATATTGATATTAATATTGATATTGTACGATTTAAATTAAAGTAACATTTTTAAGAAGCCCACAAATAATATATTTCCGAGCTGTGATCTCATTGCAGGGGTTTGCTGCCCCCGTGCGTTTATGATTAGGTATTTCTGAAAGAAATCGAACCTGGTGCTGTTTTTAATCCAGACTGAGGGGAAAACATAATTTCACTAAAATGTTTGCCAATTTTAAGAAGAGTAGCACTGTGAAATTGTTTGTATGCTTTGTTACAATTTAATCATCTTATAATTAGTAGGCCTACTCTGATATAAAATCAGATGCTTTCTATTCATTTCTATGCCTGCTGTTCCTCACAACAATACAAGGTAACGCTTTCACGCTGCTTTTAACGCACAAATTTGCACAACGCACTCCATCTAAATAATGGTTAGGCCTATAAATTGATTAGGTCAGATTAGATTTACTGTCACATGGAGCTAAATTGCAGTGACAGTTCTTTTAAAAAAACAACCTAACTGCTTATGAAACAGTGGAGTAATTATACCATAGTGTATAATGCATGAGCTAGATATGGTACACTAACCCATCCTTTGTTAATGAGAGACCTTTTCCTGTTTTCATCTGCTGGCAGAGATACACCAGAGACAGCAGGCAAATGTCAGCCTCGTCACTTCATTGCTCTGAAAAAAAAAGGACACTGGTTCTGTGTCATATGTAATGACAGACCTCACATTGTTACAGCTCTGTTCACTTCCTCTCTGAAATGGGAGAGGTGTGAAAATAGAATTCCAGCAGGTGTAGTTACTGTATATGATTAATGCTAAACAATCAGAAGGGTTCATTTGTTGTCTGAAGTAGTAATGTTAATGAGATACAGTACTATTTCTCATTTAGAGAAAGCATATTTCGGTTCTCAGGGTTCCAGGAGAAGTATTTGATTGGTAGTCACAGATGGATGATCGTACACAGCTCTCTGTTTGGCTGAGAGAAGATCTGGAGAGGAATCCAAATACAGGGTGGTGTTTCTGGCTCACGTTCACGGTCACCATCGTGCATATATTTAGACCCAGCATCTCCAAATACTTTCCAAATAGAAAAGACCAAGTCTGATCTAAAATCACTTTAAGACCAGATTTCTGTTCTATGCAATTGCATTGTAGGCCTATTGTATTACAGTCTACAAGGACTCTTCATATAATACATTTGATTGTAAAAATAAAAAGTTAAATCTCTAAATTTTCAAATTTGTTTTTAAATTATTTTGTCTTCCTCAATATTTTATTTCTTATTTTAGCTTTATTTTAAAGACTCCATACTAGTGCTGTCAAACGATTAATCACGATTAATCGCATCCAAAAGAAAAGTTTTTGTTTACATAATATATGTGTGTGTGTGTGCTGTGTATATTTATTATGTATATATAAATACACACTCATACAGTATATATTTTGAAAATATTTACATGTATTTAAATGTACATATTTATATAATTTATATTATATATAAATATATTTAATATACAAATAAACTCAGCAAAAAAAGAAACGTCCTCTGACTTTCAACTGTTTTTACTTTCAGTAAACTTAATGTGTAAATATTTGTATGAACACTAAAAGAGTCAACACCATAAGACATAAACTAAAAATGTTTCACAGACATGTGACTAACAGAAATAGAATAATGTGTCCCTGAATGAAGGGAGGATCAAAATCAAAAGTACCAGTCAGTATCTGGTGTGGCCACCAGCTGCTTGAAGTACTGCAGTGCATCTCCTCCTCATGGACTGGACCAGATTTGTCAGTTCTTGCTGTGAGATGTTACCCCACTCTTCCACCAAGGCACTTGCAAGTTCCTGGACATTTCTGGGGGGAATGGCCCTAGCCCTCACCCTGCAATCCAACAGGTCCCAGACGTGCTCAATGGGATTGAGATCCGGGCTCTTCGCTGGCCATGGCAGAACACTGACATTGCTGTCATGCAGAAACTCACGCACAGAACGAAGGCAGTATGGCTGGTGGCATTGTCCTGCTGGAGGATCATGTCCGGATGAGCATGCATAAAGGGTACCACATGAGGAGGAGGATGTCTTCCCTGTACCACAAGGCATTGAGATTGCCTGCAATGACAACAAGCTCAGTCCGATGGTGATGTGATATACCGCCCCAGACCATGACGGACCCCCACCCTCAAATCGATCCCGCTCCAGGGTACAGGCCTCGGTGCTGGCAGCTCATTCCTTCAACGATAAACACGAATCCGTCCATCACCCCTGGTGAGACAAAACACGTGACTCATCAGTGAAGAGCACTTTTGCCACTCCTGTCTGGTCCAGCGAAGGTGGGTTTGTGCCCATAGGCGGCGTTGTTGCTGGTGATGTCCTGGTAAGGACCTGCCTTACAACAGGCCTACAAGCCCTCAGTCCAGCCTCTCTCAGCCTATTGGGACCGGACAGTCTGAGCACTGATGGAGGAGTTGTGTGTTCCTGGTGTGACTCAAGGCAGTTGTTGTGGCCATCCTGTACCTGTCACGCAGGTGTGATATTCGGATGTACCGATCCTGTGCAGGTGTTGTTACACGTGGTCTTCCACTGCGAGGATGATCAGCTGTCCTTCCTGTCTCCCTGTAGCGCTATCTTAGGCTTCTCACAGTGCGGACATGGCAATTTATTGCCCTAGCCACATCAGCAGTCCTCATGCCTCCCTGCAGCATGCCTAATGCACGTTCACGCAGATGAGCAGGGACCCTGGGCATCTTTCTTTGGGTGTTTTTCACAGTCGGTAGACAAGTCTCTTTAGTGTCCTGCGTTTTTAGAACTGTGACCTTAAATGCCTACTTTCTGTAAGCTGTTAAGGTCTTAACGACCATTCCACAGGTGCATGTTAATTAATTGATTATGGTTAATTTAACATGCATGGAAAACATTGTTTAAACCCTTTACAATGAAGATCTGTAAAGTTATTTGGATTTTTACAACATTGTTGAAATACACAGTCCTGAAAAAGGGACGTTTCTTTTTTTGCTGAGTTTATATACATGTATGTGTGTATATTTATATATACATAATAATACACACAGTTCTTTTGGATGCGATTAATCGCAATTAATCGTTTGGCAGCACTACTCCATACACAAGTCTGCAGTAGGGCAAACATCAACTATATTGGTATGGTACCTGTTCTGGTGTAGGAAGAGGATGGGTTAACCTAGATATGCATGGATGAAGGAAAATTTACCCCTTTTGTGCTGTATTTGGTAAGATCTGCATGCTTGCTTGATTTGGATTTATGAAGGATCTAATAAGACATGCTTGAAAGGAAATGACGATAACACATATAAATATACAAATTTTATTATGGGGACTTTATATGTTGAAAACTTATATCTTTATCTTCCCAGAAAATGTACATATGTTAAATTTATATATAGCTTTATAGGCAATATCACTCTTGATATAGGGCAATGTCATTACATTCCTGTATTGGATCTGCGTACACATTTACAGTGCCGCCCACTAATATTGGCACCCTTGGTAAATATGAGCAAAGATGGCTGTGAAAATAAATCTGCATTGTTTATCCTTTTGATCTTTCATTCAAAAAATTTACAAAATTCTAACCTTTCATTGAAGTAAAACAATGGAAAGTGGGGGAAAACTCACATTATGAAATAAATGTTTTTCTCTAGTTCTCGTTAGCCACAGTTATTGGCACCCAATTATAGCTACGTCCTTTTCCCAGTAACAGTTCTGAGTTTTCTCCTATAATGCCTGATGAGTTTGGAGAACACCTGATAAGAGATCAGAGACCATTCCTTCATCCAGAATCTCTCCAGATCCTTCAGATTCACAGCTCCATGATGGTGCTTCTCCTCTTCAGTTCATCTCACTCATTTTCTATAGGGTTCAGGTCAGGGAACTGAGACATGGCAGAAGCTTCATTTTGTGCTCAGTGGCCCATTTTTGTGTTGATTTTGGATCATTGTCTTGATGGAAGATCCAAGCATGGTGCATTATAAGATTTCCAGCAGAGGCTTAGAGGTTTAGATTTTTTATCTGTTGGTATTTGATAGAATCCTTGATGCCATGCACCTGAACAAGATGTCCAGGACATCTGGCAGAAAAATAAGCCCAAAACATTAAAGATCCAGCAGTATATTTAACTGTGAGCATGGGGTACTTTTTATCCCTCTTTGCACCAAACCCATCTGGTGGGTTTGCTGCCAAAAAGCTCTTTTTTATGTTTCATCTGACCATAGAAGCCAGTCCCATTGATAGTTCCAGTCGTGTCTGACAACTGAATATGCTGGAGTTTGTTTTTGGATGAGCCAGGAGTTTTTTTTCTTGAAACCCATTTGAACAACATGTGGTGATGTAGGGGCTGTTTGATATATTTTTTTAGGCTTTCTGACCCCAAGACTCAACTAATCTCTGCAGTTCTCCAGCTGTGATCCTTGAAGAGTCTTTGGCCACTCAAACTCTCCTCCTCACTGTGCATTAGGACGATATAGACACACGTCCTCTTCCAGGCAGATTTGTAACATCTTTAGTTGATCGGAACCTCTTAAACATTGCCCTGATGGTGGAAATGGGGATTTTCTTTAGCTCTTTTCTTACAACCACTCTCTATTTTGTGAAGCTCAACAATCTTGTTCTGTACATCAGAAATATATTCTTTGGTTTTACTCTTTGTGATAGATGATTAAGGGAATTTGGCCTTTTGTGTTCCTTATATTTATAATCATGTGGAACAGGAAGTCATGGCTGTTTCAGTCACCCTGGTGTGCTACAAAAATGTAAATATGAATAAATATACTTCAGAGATATTTTACTCATAAGAATTTATAGGGGTGCCATTAATGGTAGCCAACATGCATTGGAGAAAAACATTTATTTCATAATGTGAGTTTCCCCCCACTTTTAATTGTTTTACTTCAATGAAAGGTTAGAATTTTGTGAATTTTTGAATAAAGATCAAAAAGATATATGACGTAGATTTATTTTCACAGCCACCTTTGCTCCTATTTACCAAGAGTGCCAATATTAGTGGGCAGCACTGTAAAATGTATAGACTTTCTCTTCCAGGAAAATTCTTTGATCTTTGATCAAATCAAATTCTAGCATGTCCTCTTGCCAACACCAGCAGTGAGTGCCTAGCATAATGCTACATTGGGAAGGGTAACACTTTATTTTAAGGTGTCCTTCTTACACGTAGTACATGTACTTACTATTATAATAACAATTAATTATGCATAATTACATGCAAGTAACCCTAAGCCAAACCCTAACCATATAGTTAGTACATGTAGTTAATTAATATAATTACTCAGTACTTAAATGTATAATTACACTGTAGCAAGGACACCTTAAAATAAAGTGTAACCGGAAGTTTCTACTTACAAGTTCAGAATTCATAATAATGACAAGATGCCTACAAAGCAATTTCAGTTGTAGCACAACTGCTGAACAATTTTATATTACTTTCTCTATTTCTCTCTTTCTCCCGCTCTCAGTGATCTTCATAACATTTACAGCATAAATTAGATTAATTGCCTTCAAATATGTTCTAGATGTACGCAGGAGTTTTCAAATGCAAGATCTTTAAAGCCACCCACATCAACCAAGGCAATTCTTTTATTTGAAAAGCTCATTTTAAAATAATTGTAATTATGAGGAGGCAGGGTTATGGTTAGGGTTTATTAAAAACATCATCAACCTCTTCAGAAATCCAGCTGCACATAATTGAAGAGAGACAAATTGGAGCTGCTGCTCTGCGTTCAACATGCACCTGAGATTTTTCCACATTAGACATTCAAGAGAGAAGTTCAGGCTTCAGATGTAGCCATCGTTGCAGTAGTAAGAGAAGGTGAATCTGTCAATGGTACATCGGAAATTGAAATTGGGAATCTCTCCATGGTGACACACACACACACACAAGTATCCTGGCCATGATTCACGATTCACATCCAAGGTTATTCTCACTGGCTGTCTCTAGATCAAGCCAGCTGAGTCAATCTATTATTCATGATTCAGTTCAGAGTCTCAACAGAATTCACCAAAACCTGTAGATCATCTGACAGAACAGGAACTGTTCATCCCGGTGGAAGAAAAGTGGCCCTTTAGCTCGGCTGCCGTATAATAAGGTGATGACTGGCCATGCGAGGTGTAATCTGAAAAGCCTGAAATGAGCCTGAGATCTAAAAGTGAGAGCAGCATTAAAGAAAGTAGAGAGATGGGTGAGGCAGAAACGCTGATCAGAGGATGGACTGATAAAAATAGAGGCGAACAGACGGGACTGTGGGAGAAAGAGTGACTCAGAGTCAAAGGGCTATTCAATAAAAGCAGCACCGATTAGAGCTAGAAAACAATGAGCGATTACAGCCATAGTGAGTGATTAAAGGACGTATTATTACCACAGCATACTGTATACATATATATATATATATATATATATATATATAAAATACTCTGTAGTATTTCTAGGTCTCTAGGCAAATTTGTTACACTGACTAAGTTAAAGGTCACAACAGATAAGATTTCTTTGATTCCATTGAAGCACATAAAGATGCTTGCTCGAATATTCCCAAAAAGGGAACATACCAAATACGCAAAATTACAGAAATTCATGTTTATTTCTTTATTTTTCGCCTTTTTGCTCAAAATGTTAATCATATAGAATTTGTAATTGGACAAAAATGGAAACAGAATCTTTTTCTCTAGACGACAGTGAACCTCACTGTATGTGTTCAGTTTATAAAGAAAATGATATCTGCAATAAATCTCACAAAAATGAACCCAGTTAACCCATAAAGGAAAATTGGTTGTAAATGTACTCACCCTCAGGCCATCCTAGATGTAGATGAGTTTGTTTCTTCATGGGAACAAGTTTAGCGTTACATGCTCACCAATGGATTCTCTGCAGTGAATGGGTGCCGTCAGAATGAAGCAACAGTTTAAAGTTAAAAAGTTTTAATGATGGATTTGTTTCTTACAGACATGCAGCTTTTCACGTCACAAGATATTAATTGATGGACTGGAGTTGTGTGGATTACTTGTGGATTTTTGTGATGTTTTTATCAGCTGTTTTGACTCTCATTCTGACGGCATCCATTCACTGCATTAGATCCATTGGTGAACAAGTGATGTAATGCTAAATTTCTCCAAATCCATTCCCATTAAAAAACAATCTCATCTACATCTTGGATGGCCTGAGGTGAGTGAATCTTCAGCAAATTTTAATTTCTGGGTAAACTATTCCTTTAAGGCATAAAGCAAATGTTCATAATATAGATTTACTGCGGGGGGCGTGCAACAAAACATGTCTTATGGCATGGCAAATGTCAACATCATTATCTCAATTCACTGCAAGACAAAACACCATAGGATAGGGGACGGAAACATACATTTCCAATCGAAACTCATCAAGACAGAATAACTCACTAAATGTTATGTAGAACGGAGAAACCCCCAAGGGAATCAGATATCATTTTATCTGGCTGAACGAAGAGAGCTGTATAATTCATGAAGAATTCTATGGTAGATTGTTAATTGAGCAGGGCCAGTTTTTCACACAGGACCAGTGATACTAGCAGCACTAATTGGCCTTCCAATGTCCCTAGAGGAACAGAAGGAATAAGGTGTGTGTGTGTGTGTGTGTGTGTTTATAAGTAAGTGTGAGTCAGAAAGAAAGCAACAGAGGGAAAGATAGATAGAAAGAAAGAGCAAACGCATTATAATTTCAACTAAAGGCTGAAGCAGGCAAACCCATTGATCCTTCAAAAGGGAGACATGCCTGCTCAGAAATCTGGTTCAAGGTTCTTCACAAGTTCATAAGATATTGATGTTTGTGCCGCATGCTTCTTATATGATGCAATGCATAAAAGAAAGTGTTTCACAAGAAAAGTGTTAATGTAGTGCAAATAGCAAACAATACATTTTTAATCAGCAAGATATGTCAGTATATGTCCATATCAAGGCCCAATAATTTTATTTTTCAGAAGCACTCCTTGAAAATTTTGCAAAATGCAGTCATCCCATCATAATTACTGTATTGTTGACTGTATTGTTGTGTTTAAATGCACAAAACTTACAAATATTAATTATTCCTTAAGCATCAAGTAAACATGATACTCCGAATACTCCGATTTCTAAAAATCTGGCTTAAATGGCTAACATAATCATTTAGGCTCATGTTAACTGTTAAAGTTAAACTAAATACATTTTAGTAGTAAGGAGAAGACTGAATTTATTTCACACTGACAACCATACAAAGCATCGAAACTGATTTAAAAAATGAAAAGAAACATCATGACCTACATTCTGTAATTCATTGCACTCTTGTCTGTCAAGGACCCGAATGAGAATTCACAGTGCAGAATTTACTGTGCAGAATTAAATGCAGCATGACAAATGGCACAAGTGAGCATCTCCAGTCTTTCTCGAAGAGAATAGCACACTGTGAAAAAACCAGTACTATTGCCATAACAGTATAACAGAACTATTACTATTGCAAAATCACATACTGTCAAACCTGTACCTGAACAATCTAATTAAGGAGTTCAGGGAACTTGAAAATTACAGGCAGGTGTGTTTGAGCAGGGTTGGAGCTGAACGCTGCAAGAAGGTAGCCCTTAAGGAGCAGTGAATCCCTGTTCTATATAGTATGAATGCAATCCAGACATGCTACATCCACCATGCTAGCATTTTCATGTGACTTACAATATAACTAGTGTTTCTTCCATCTAATCATGAGATAGAAAGGTGTCCTTCGTATCCATACTTCATCTCACCTAATGTAGCCTAATTTTTTTTTTTTTTTTTTGCCTGTATGGTGGGGAGGTGCATATTCAGATACAGAGACTGCCTGGCACCATTCTAATATGTAACACCCATTTTTCATTACCCAATGAGTTCCTTTTCACCACAGTAAGAAAAATAAAATACTTCATGAATGTATGTGTGAGTAAAATCAGTTTTTAAATCCAATTAATTAAATAATCCACTCTCAGATGTCCCTATTGGGGACACTCTTCAGTCTGTGCTACCATCTGATTATTTTAACCCTTTACAGACAAATCAACTGTACAGTCATGCATAATTAAAAAAAAATAAAAATAAAAATTGGCCGTACAGGTGTTACTCTATTTCTCTTATATTTTGCCATATTTCTATTGTTTAGACTCTACTAACTAGTATTATGGTTTAATGGTACTTAACTGATTTCTTGTTTGACCCTGATATTTGATCGACCAATCAGCATCTTTTGTGTGACTGACTGACAGATTTTTCATATTCAAAGTAAGGTCTACCATACGGTTGAGTCAGCTGAATCAGATAAAAACTCCCAGATACCTTTGTTTTGATTGTGCCTTCAAAAACAAAGCTATAATTGTTCACTTCCCATATACACATAGATTTATATAAATAGATTAATTTATTGTACTACTAATTAAGTACCTTGATGAATTTATTGACTGAACGATGCATTCTGCATTTAATGAACAAACAAATTCAAATAGTGTTATTTAGGACCATTTTTAAGATCATATAAAACTGAGAGAACCTAAAACAATAAATGCATCTGTTTGTGTTGAATTATTAACTTTTCCCAACAATTCCTTTTTTGTTATACAGGAAAAGAACATCTATGTCTTAGTTCATTATGAATATGCTTAGAGAAGTATTTCAATGACTCTAGAGCATATGTGACCCTGGACCACAAAACCAGTCTTAAGTCGCTGGGGTATATTTGTAGCAATAGCCAAAAATACATTGTATGGGTCAAAATGATCCATTTTTCTTTTATGCCAAAAATCATTAGGATATTAAGTAAAGATCATCACTGATCAGATTTTTGATCAGTAATATGCATAACTAAGAACTTAAAGAGCTAAGAAGATTTTTTTGCACCCTCAGATTCCAGATATTCAAATAGTTGTATCTCGGCCAAATATTGTTCTATCCTAATAAACCATACATCAATGGAAAGCTTATTTATTCAGCTTTCAGATGATGTAGAAATCTCAGTTTCGAAAAATTTACACTCATGACTGGTTTTGTGGTCCAGGGTCACTTATAAACATTTATACTAAAGGATTAACCAAATATAGACCTGATTTGTAAGTAAGCATGATCAATTTCTTATCATGTATCTTGTTACTTAAGCAAAACAGTCTTAAAATGAAACCTGTTTTAATACTAAACCATGATACTGAGCGTCACTCTGCTCTGATTTCTGATTCTACTAAGAGCAGACGACATCCAGATCCATTTGTCACTTCTTAGAGAAGTGTGTTTCTTTAAGCTGGAAGAGAGCACCACGTCTACAGGACTTTAAGAATCTGTCAGTCACATGACTGAACTTAAGCTTTTTCCTATAAGACTTCAGAGAAAAAAAAATACCATCAGCCTACAGTTCCTGAGCCGCACAGACCATTAAATCCAGAGCCCTGACCTCTTTTGTATCTTTCTAAGAATGTGTGTTTGTGTGTACATATGCCAGTGTGTACATACAGTATGTTTGTGCTCAAATGTTCAGTAGACATGTATGAGTGTAGAGCAGCTCCTCGGTTAGATCTGAGATAATCCTCCTTCAAAATACCTTTTCCAGCTGAATGCGTCTCTCTTCTTCACAGCTCAGCTTGTCAAAGAAACCTGTCTGCACATCAGTGCTCACAGCTGGGTGCCTCTTTACATATGAGCTGGGATACTCTTCCAAGCTGCAATGACTAAAGCCTATATGTCTTTATTGTTTTAGAGTCACACTTGTCTCATTACTGATTAGCGAAGATAGAAAATGTCTATGAGTGTTTGCAGCTGTTTACAGAAAAAGAGCTTTAGCACAACACAACCTCCCTTAATGTACTAAATATCATCATTGCCTTCCCTTTGTACCTAAAATTCTCTTACTGTGTAAACAGAAATTACATCTCAGCACATTTATTTAATGGTTATGCTCTTATAATTGTTATTTTTCGTCTTATCTTTTTTGAGATTTATTCCATCAGAACAGTCTTGAGATTACGTTTTTTGTTGTTTTTTTATTTTTTTTTTATTTTGTTTCTTATTTGAATATTAGAAGTTTTATATCTGGCACAATAATTCATTTAATCTGAGATTAAAACACGTTTTTATTGTAAAGAACTGGAATAGAAGTCATGTTGTCACTGCTGGTATTATTGTTAATTTATTTATTTTTTTGTGATTCATGACATTCATAAATAACAACAACAACAACAATAAATAGGACAAACAGTGTTGATTTTGCCGGAATTAGGAATTAGGAAACAGTAAATTCAGTTATAATTTCAACTATAAAACAACTCTTCAGTATAGTGTTATTATTCATCTAAATTCAAATCTGTTATTTGATAACGTCAAGCACATTTAAACTGATAGGATTTACTGAATATTAAGCCCCTTTAATTAATAATAATGATAACAACAACAATTCAATCCATAAAAGAGCTATTTGTAAGTATTTGTATTTTTTTTATTAAAAATGATGAGATGTTTTTAAAATAATCTGCAAAAATCAGATGAAACCTTTCATAATTTTGTGCTATAACAACTAAATTGTGGCTGTTTGTATTTCACTGCATCATATCAGTACATGCTAAGCTAATATCTGTTACAAGTTAGTCGATGTACACTGTTCTTAATGGGAGCGTCTTCCTCCATTCATCACCAGCACAAAGGCCATAGAGAAATGAACAAATATGAAACTGTAATAGATACAGTTATTTAGATTTTTCATGTGAAATGTGGTGTACTGAACAAAGATCTAGGCTGGTAATCAGAGAGCTGTGTACACAAAACTTCCAAGAGAAGATGCATAGATCTGCTAAATGACGGCTTGTATTCAAAAATGATCATTGTGTTTATCATACTCTTCTCCATTCAGTCATAAATTGCTCTCACTCTTTGTCAATCATTTGTGAACTTCTCACTCTCCTAACAACAGCCAGTCAAACTGAGCCACTGGTTCACACATGACTAGCTCTCTTAGCCTTGGTTTGGGCTTTGCGTGGCTCTTTATCCCTGGTTTACCTTCTTCTGTCTCCATGGCTTATCTTCACAGGAGTGTGGAAGAGGCTGTGAGCCACTGCAGCTCCTCCTATAGAACATGCACGAAGCCATTCATTACGATGGCTTTACCCATCATTCCAGTGAAATCTGCTAGAGCTCTAGATGTAGTTGCTATGTATGTGCATGTGAGTGTGACCTAGACAGTGAGACAAATGAATTAGATGTTGTAAGAGGATTTTGACCATATTTTAAAATCTTGCACAGCTTCTGTTTTCCCAATTAATGACAGAATTTGCAGAATTTCCTGAACATTTTCTCACCCTTAGGTCATCTGAGATGTAGATGAATTTGTTTCTTCATGGGAACAGATTTTTAGAAATTTTGCATCACTTACTCACCAATGGATCCTCACCAATCCTCTGCAGTGAATGGGTGCCATCAGAATGAGAGTCCAAATAGTGCATAAAAACATCACAATAATCCACATATAATCTACATGACTCCAGTCTATCTAATGTCCTAAGTGGAAAGCTGCGTGTTTGTAAGAGATAAATCCATCATTAACTTGAAACTGTTGCTTCTGGCCAAAATACAATTCTTCCAGTGAAAACGTGAATCCTATTTTGACCTCCCACATCAAAATCCACCAACATATTTGTTTAGAACTGTTTTCAATTGTAAACAGTGTTTGATCTGTGCATATTTCTATCCTGATTAAGACGAGAACAGCATGAAAAGCAGGACTCATATTTTGGTCAGACACAACAACAATGATAGCTTTTCACTTCACTTCACTTTTTTTTTTTTTTTACTTCAGAAGTCACAGTAATTGATTATGGAATATTGTGAGCTGTTGGGACTCTCATTGAAGGCACCCATTCACTATAGAGAATCCACTGGTTAGCAAGTGATCACAAAAAAAAAAATAATAATAATTTTCTAAATATCTCCAAATCTGTACCCATGAAGAAACAAACTCATCTAAATCTTGGATGACCTGAGAGTGAGTAGATTTTTGGTAAATTTTCATTTTAAACTATTAAACTAGTTAATAAAACAAAAGCAAATTAACTGTGAAACAATATTGTCTCAACAAAATGATACTAGATACTGTAAATATGATGCGTTCATATTTTAGCTACTTTGTTGAATGCTGTTCAAAGCACTTTTTCAATATTGTGTTAATGAATGCCAGTAGTATCCCGAAGCCAGTTAGCTCAGGAATCTCATGGGGTATTTAAATCTATGAATTTATTTAAAATGCCTGTGCCTTTTGTTAAGATAAATAACCAATGAAATTCCTGAAACCCAAGGGAGAATTCCCAAGAAATGTTTAAATAACAAATTTTTGTTTTGTCTTTTTGAGCACAAAGAGAAAAGGGAACTTCTTGGCACGTACAGCAGAAATGCTGAGTTTTCTAAGTTGAATTTCTCCTTCAAATCATGGGTGAAATGGCTCACAGCCAGTGAAAGATACAGGCCAGTCTGCCAGGGACGGTTAGTGTTTCTGCAAGACAAATGTCTCTGTCTATTCCGTGTATTTCCCTCAATGGTCTCAGGAATTTATACTTTGCACTGCTTGGGCAATCCTTTGCCCTACAGGAAAAATCTATACTCTTCTTTTTTTATAAGTAGAATTTACTTGACCGAATGTGTTTATTTTAACATTTGGTCAGTATAATATTTATAACAGATTTTCTGTCAATTAAAAAATAATAGGCAGCTGTTACCTTAAGGAACTACATGATTTAACCCTTAAAATTACTTTTGTTGGTGTAACCTAATTTTTCAGGTTATTTTAATGATATAAAATCATACTATTGACCTGAATAAAACTGAATATTGCCTGATGAATGATATATCTGCCAAAACTTTCAGTGCACTGTAGAAAAATAGTTAGTAATTTTAATGGAAAAAGTATTGATTGATTGTAAGTTATGGTAAAAATGATATTGTTCTTTAAAAGGCAATAAATTCAATTTTAATGTAAAATATTGTTTAATATTAAACAATATCATATTGTTTAATATTGTAAAAAATATTGAAATCTTGTTCATTTGGGAGTCACACTTGTGTTGTTTATGGTCAAAACTGACTGGAGGCCATAATCCTGTACTAATGAATATACTATATTTCACTTCAGTAATGTTTTTTTTTTTATTTAATATTTTGCATTTTGAGTGTATTTCGTGTTACTTATCATATCTAAATTATGGGCTATTTTCAGTATAAAATGTAAAAAATGCATTATAAAAAATAATTTTATATTATTTTTCAATTCATGCAATATTTACAGTAAGTTAAAAAATAAAGCAAAAGTTTTCAAAATCCATTGAATTGAGGCAGATTTGTTCCACCTTGTGGAAAAAAATTAAGAAAATCATCTGTAATACCAGGGTGTAGCCACTAGATTCCTGCATAGCCATATATATTCAGTGCTGTGTATTCCTTAGTTACTGAGCAATGTTTTCAGGCATAATTGCTTAAGTTTTGTCACCCCTTCATTGCTGTGCACTTTTTTTCTGCATTGTGCCTGATTTGTAGATTGTACACACAAAAACATCTCTGTATTTTCATATTTTTGCCTATTTCCAATTAATTTACTAAGGCAAACAACACAAGTGTGACTATTTTATTTATTTATTTATTTATTTTACGACCATTTAGCTTTTTCGAATCAAGTCCACGATTTTTTTTTTTTTTTTTTTTGGTTTTTGGGTCAAATATCCACTGCTTTCGTACCAGAATTTCGTACCATTCTGATGAAGTAGTGATTTTTAAAATTTCCAAACATTTTTTCCCAGTCTAAATGACTGAACAACACCAGAGGGTTAAAGTATAAAATTCAGCTTTCTTCAGTATTTTGGCAGCAATTTGAATAAAAGAAAATGCACTAAATGTGACAAAATGGCATATTGTGGATGGCAAAAACTATCGTTGACAGCGAATTTGCTCTTTTTCTGGATTTTTGAGAGATATCAAATACATTATAATTACAAAGAAATGTCTATTTATGTATAGGCTTTTATATTAAAATATTGTTATTATACTGTATGTATATGTGTATATTTTTTAATTAGTACATCTCATTGTAAATCCTGATGGTGTTTGTTTCTGTGTGTGGGCAACACTGTGTTCTGTCTTTATGTTATTATCACAGTTGCTGGAAAGACAAATTTTGATGAACTTTAAGTCATCATGTGGCCATCTGTTATACCACCTGCATCATTATCAGTGCATTTCACAGTAACAAACAGAATTTAATCGCTTATAGGTTGGTAAATCAGTATTATATAATTTGAAAAAAAAGGTAACCTAAAATGGTCTTATGATTAAAATGTTTTATTCAAGTCTGACTGGTTTTATTCAAGTAAACAATATTATTTAACATGCAGAACAAGCCTATGCGTTAACTTATGCCAACAAAAGTACATTTTATGGCTTAAATCAGATAGAAAAAAAAAATCTCTTTAAGATAATAATTGAAGGTCACCACTTTTTTTCACTTTAAGTTTAACAATGTATTTTTCCCAGTGAAAACTCAGAGCTGCAATCAGACTCAATCATTCCAAAGTCTGATTCCTGTCATCTCCCACAGCGGAAATTTATGCTGGAAAATGCCATGCAGCAATTGCAGCTGTGGACTTAAAGTTCATGTCTGCCCAGCATTTACTTGATATCTTCTGCGGTGGAATTCATCGGGTTTATCGTCTCAGAGGGGGCGACGAGAGGAACGCTGGTAACACTGACCTAGAAACACGTGCTTGTGAGCAGGTCTCACATGATGAGAGCTGAAACCAAATCCGTCTGTGGCTCGGATGCATGAGAAATGCAGACTACAACGATCTCCTCAGGTTCGAGTTAGAAAACTTCGCGTTTCCATAGCTGGATTTGAATCCCACTGGATTCCCGGGCGGACGAAACTGAGCTCTTTATTTATTACGTAGCGCAAATTGCTCCCAGGCAACATGGTGCTGAAGCTGCAGCTATAGCAGCATCCTCCGGCTTTACTGATGATCGTCAAAACAACTCGTGTTAGATAGATCAGCACAACGCCTATCGTCGCATTAACCGCAACGCAGGAACCACTTCAGTATTTTCCCAGCAATTTGATTCAAAGAAAAGGCGCTGGATGTGACAAAACGACGGACTGTGGATGGTAAAAATATTTCTTCATCGTCGAAAGCGAATCTGTTTCTTCTCTAGACTGATTTTCGAAAGACATGTCTGACATTACACGGGACAGTGAGCAAAACTGCCTTGGGATTTCTGCAACAAGGGCTGGGTGTTTAAGGAGATAGGCTGCCTGCGCTAACAAGACGTTGGCACCTTATATCTTTCAGAGGGGGACTTGTGCGGGATGCATTTGTAAGCGGTCGGACCTGAAACATGAGATGAAAGCCAAGGACAATTGCTGGATAATTGGCTAGATTGTGGCTGGATTTGGTTTCACGCAACACACTTTGCGTTCACATTAACACCATTACACGGTAGTCGCTTTTGGATGATGGCTAATAAGCGAGGACGGTGTGAACTGGAGAATAGAAATTGTGTACTGTGTGCGTATGTATCGTAAGACTTAAAATTGTTTAATTATTAGACAAACCAAGGCTAACATTTGTTTGGCTCTGCTGACGAATAGCCTGCATTTCTGTTTTCCTGCTTTTGATGAATAGATGCCACTGGCAAGAGTACCTCAGGGTAGGAGCTCCTTTGTCAGAAGCTGTTCGCGAAAATCCCCGATCTTTTTCATTCAAATCGGGTTATTTGTCTGCAGATGTTCGATTTGAGTAGGCTATTTGTAAGGCCAGTTGTGAACGCCCTCAGTAGTTAATGCCCCTGTAAACTGTTTTGTCAGGTAACCTAATGTGCTTCACGTGGTAACATCTGAATGAACTAGTTTTCATACTCAAGATGACTGAATCAACATTAGATTACGAACAGGGTTACTAAAGGGTTACCACTTTTGACAGCTACTATTACATGTGCGTACAATCGTCAGCTTCTCAATGGAAACACTAGCGCGATGATGTAGCTCTCAGAATAATAACTGTTGAAAGTAAACACCTTCTCCGTGTCCAAACGGTCAGTTTGGGTGAGGTGAGCAGAAAGCGGTGTTGCTCACGAGACTGAAGACAGGTGTCTTTCCTCGTTGGAAACCAAACAGTAAGTTCTGTTATGTGACCTGCTGGAGTCCAGTAACAGATAGCCTTAGCATTATAGGCCGTTTAAAAACATAGACCGCCTTTCCATTATTCATAAGACGGGCACATGTTGTTGGCTATCGGTGTCATTGTATGGTGTTGGGGATTGCTAAGTCGCAGACCGATGCTGCGCCGCCAGGGCAAGCAGAAAGGCCGCTGTTGCGTCTTGTTCAGTGACCTGAAGGTTTTCCTACTCAGGCCACCTGCACCGTCGGCATCGCCACCTGCCTTCACACCCATGAACGAACTAAACGGGGACGGCAATGCGACGAGCAGCGCCACGGATAGCAACTCTTTAGCCAACGGACATTATCAGCCGGGAGCAGGTGAGGCTGCGGACACACAAGGGAGCGAAGACTGGACTCATAGCGGGGTGGATTCGCCGAGGACGCTGGACTGCTGCAGCTCATCCGAGGATTGCTCTAAGGAGAAGCTGGACGAGAGGTTATCTCTGAACAGCTGCACGGACAGTGGAGTCAGGACTCCTTTGTGTCGGATCTGTTTTCAGGGCCCAGAGCAGGTAAGGAGTCCACATGCAGCTACACTTTTGTGCGAGGTGAATGTATTGGGACTGATTATTGCACCTATTTGTCCATACAGTATACTACACTTTGACAATTCCACCTGCTGTAATTAAAAATCTAGGTTCTGGTGGTGCCTAAGTGACACCTTGTAGTGATAAGTTCATTGCACTTTTAAGACCACTTAAAAATGTAATTACTGATGCAGAAAATCGAGCTGAAACTCTGACAGCAATTATTGTGTCACATTAAATAGATGAAAACAAAGATTTTGTTATAATGGAACATTTTCACAGACAATTACACTGCATGAATGTCTCTGCATATACAGTGGACTCAAAAAGTATTTGAACACTTAAGCTAAAATGTATGTGTGGCATTGCATTGTGTGATGAAATGTCACAACAAGAGCCATGTATTTAAAGAAAGAAGTGCACTTTGCACAAAAAAAATCAGTTGATATTCAAAATTACTTAAACGTATTCAATCAAAATCAGACTTAAAAATGTATGACTGCAAAGTGGCATTTATTTTAAAAACAGAAGGCACAAGCTTTTCAAGTAACATTTCACTATAAAAGATATACTGTTCAAAACGAAGACAAAGAAACGCTTATCACACACACACACACACACACACACACACACACACACAAAATGTATAAATGTCACTAGATTACATAATGTAATATTAAATCAGTGGCATTTATTTTGCAAAAAGATAGCACAAGCACATTTTAAAACACAGTATCTCATAAGAGAAGTAGATAATACTGTTCAAAATGCAAATGGATTTGGATACTTTCTTAGTGGACACTAGTTGAAAATGGTCATATAGTTAAAGGGGTAGTTCACCCAAAAGCAAATATTGCATTTTCTCATACTGTTCTAAATCTCATGACGTTCCAAATCTGTATTACTTATTGTATGACTGATATTTCAAAGAACTGTTTTTGTCCAATCAAAAAAGTCAAAACATTGGATCCCATTGACTTTCATTGAATGATTAAAAATTTTCAAAAATATATTCATTTTTTTCCCACAGAAAAAAAAATGTCAGATTTGACTTCATAATCACCAAAAGTGCAGTTTGCAAAAGTAATGGGAAAAATGAAAAGTGAAGGTAGTTTTGAGAAAAGCACTCCGGTCTAGCAATGAATTTCTTCCCATTACACTTGATATTTTGTTATCCAAATGTGTCTGGATACTGCAAGTGAGATTCCACATCATTGCTGCTGTTCTTGAAGTGATTTGTCCCATAAATCTAACTGTTACTCTGCCCCAGTGGTTTTATGACAGTGGCATTTATCCACAGCTAGGTGATTTGTTCTAATGGAATGCACCACATGACTGAAAGGTCAAGGGTTTGAACTCAAAACATTGATCAAAGATTGAGCAGAACATTATATGACTGGCAACCGGACACCTCTGTTGACCGGTTTGATATTTGTCCTTGTTTCATCTGTTTGTTTCGAGATCATATGCTGTAGGATAGTTTTGCGTTTTTAGCATTAGAGAGTTTATCGCTCTGTCCTCTTCACAGGCCAATTTAGCCTGTAAATGCATGTGAAATTGTTTTATTTTCTCTTTCTCTCCCCCATGTTCTGTCATTCTCTCTCTCTCAGTTGTTTCCTGTCTCTCTCCTTTTCACTTTCTCCACATCTCTTTCTCTTTCCTCTTTCCATTAATGTGGGCTGTGGCAGAGTTGTGTGGCTGCGGGCTGATGGATGGCCCTGTGAGTGTAATGAGAGCTGTGTAGAGAGCAGATGGGACTGAGGAGATTCTCTTCGCTCTGACTGAGCTGTGTATATGTCTCCAATCCAGACACACACTCCCTCTGTTTCTCACTCTCCTCTCCACTGTATGCTTCGACTTTCTCCAGCTGCCTCTCCCTTTTTCTTTCACTTTCAGAACCCCAAGTAGTAGATAAGGAAGGTCTCCTGTTCCTCTAAACCCATCAGGGAGGGTGAGAACGGTTCCTCTCTTGTGTACACAAAACACGGAGGAACAATTACATGCTTGGGAAAAGAAATAATAGTTTTCTCTTTCTCCACTTGTCCTCTTGCTCTCTCTCATCCACAAAACCACTGAGGAAAAATGCCCTGGACCTCCTATGGTTGCATTTTAATCAGTGTGAAAACAAGAAATGTATTGTCACAGATGCTGGAGGTGATTTGAGTAGCATAACTCTTGCACCCTGTTGTGAGAAGCCACTTACATGGACATCATTTCACCTTCATCAGAGAGAATAATTGGGCAACATGCCCATGTTATTGGACAAGACACAGACTAAATCATTTATTTAGCGTAGCATTATTAAACTGTATGAAGGGGACATGTGTCTTCTTTGGTTTTATACTTAGTTGAATCTTTCTTCCATGTCTTTATAAGTAATTTGTCAGTCAACACTGAACCCAAAAGAATATTGCACACTTTGTGGTGGCATTCATGTGTGTTTATCTCGCAACTTGAACACAATACTAATAACAGCCAATGGGTGGGAACATATTTGATGTTTAATTATTAGTGGGATTTTGGACCAATAAGATTTCACAGTAAACGGGGCTACCAAGTGTGATACTGCAGAAATAGAAATTGACAAAATGCCCTGTGAAAATGCCAATACATTTTGGCCAAAGTAGTTTGGTCTCATTTTAACTAGACCAAAAAGACATCACTATCTATTACGTTGTTTACTAAATCAAAGAAATCTAAAGAGTATTTATAGAATAAAACATGTGGTGGAGGGGGTGGTTAGGTGTGAAAGAACTTTTTGTCTTCTATACCCAACCTCTTCTAAATGTTCGCACATTCTTTCCTTCTATTCCATTTGCTCTTTCTCTTTTTCTTTCAAAATTACCGTGCAGTGCTTTGGTGCTGTAGAATGCTGACGATGTAAAATCCCTGTGTGACCCACATTAACATGTCATTCACATGAAACATGGTCACATCAGTGTTACCAGAAGAAATATAAAAGCTTTAATTTACATCATTTTGAAAGTGTTGTTATTATACATCAATAGTGAAAAATAGCTGAAACTGACATAGTCAGCATGACTCAAATTCCTTTAAAAGTATTGAATGCACAAGCAACAGTGAATGTAGATTTGTGTGGCCATGCTGTGCCTTTTTGTCACTCCAAAATGAGAGTCAGTGTCTGTGTCAGAATAAACCCATTACGTATCTGCACCTAGAGTGGTCTGGCCATAGGGAACACCGGGACTATACTCAGTGGGCCAGTCAGCTTATGGGTCAGTTATCGAAACCAATTTAAACATACAATCATTACAAATGAAGAGTAGTTCTGGTATTCCCATGAAAAGGTTCTTATTGCATATTACATGTCTTATTGTGAATGATTCCTCTGTACACACACACACACACACACACACACACACACACACAAACACATGTGTGTGTGTGTGTGTGTGTGTGTGTGTGTACAGAGGAATCATTCACAATAAGACGTGTATATATATATATATATATATATATATATTGGAGTAAATGCATCAAAATATCTTTTATTTATCATTGTAGATCTTCTTTCTGATTAGTGTAGAATGAGTAGGCCTACAGTTTGTTTACCTTTTACTGCAGAAAAAGTGACCAGAATAAATATCTCTAGAAAAAAAAAATGCTTCAGATTTTCAACGTAGAGAAAGAAGGCTGATGTAAATGTGCACATGGATGATGACAGTTTGAGCTTGCATGAGAAATATTCACAGTTTTACAACTGTACTTTGTTACAGCTGTACCCTTCATAATAATGGCAATACAGTGAGAAATGCCTCTCAGACAGCTGTGATGCCTGATTAGTGGATTAAACTTGGACCGTGTTTCATTTTTTAAGAGTCAACACACTTTTAAGTAATATCACACTGGCAACAGTGTTGATGATCGTGTTAAAGGGGTCATATGACGATGCTAAAAATAAAATTATTTTGTGTATTTGGTGTAATGCAATGTGTTTGTAATGTTGGGAGCATGACAACGGAGTTGGAGGATCCAAATGCAAGGCTTTATTAACAGACGTGGTCAAAACAGGCAGGGTCGAGCACCAGTAAACAGAATAATCCAAGGTAGAGGCAAAAGAGTAGTCCAATATACTGGTAATGGTCAATGCAGGTGGCAATCAATCAACAAACAAGAAAACAGTCCAAAGATCAAAACACGGGTAAACTAGGAAACACGGAAAGGTAAACTCGGAAACTAGGAACAAGGAAATGACTATTCAATAATCAGCACTCTAGAGTGAGTGTGAGTTTCTTTTATACTAGACCAGGAGAACACATGACAAAACCAACCAATGAGAACAAGACACATACAACCATGGAACCAATCAGAACATGACACACATACAAGGGTAGCACATGACAAGATCATATGAGGGTCAAGGAAAACATGGGAAATGGAGTCCAGAGTCTGAGGTGGAGTGCCCTCTAATGGAGTTCATGGGCACTCCAGCTGGCGATCGTAACAGTGTTTACGCACTTTAAGGTTAAAAAAACACATTATTTTCCACATACCATACATTATTGTTGCTTCTCTCTGCCCCTCCTTTCTGAAATGCATCGATTTTTACAAAGCTCATCGTTCTGAAAAGCGCGGTGTGCTCTGATTGGTCAGCTATCCAGTTCACTGTGATTGGCAGAATACCTCAAGCGTGTGACGTAAATGTTACGGCCTTACCATATTTGGAAACACACAGCATCTCCACGACATGGTGGCGACGGCAACAACACTACAGCGAGAATAAAAGTTACGCCTTCTTTCTTTGCGTAAAAATTTGTGCTGTGTTATGCAAATCGTCCAACACAGTGACGTAGATATGTGGGGGCGTGTAAATATGTGGGGGCATTGTAGGAAGGCGTGGACGAGTCTTAACTTTTATAGAGAATATCTCTGAGGGGGTTGAGTCTTGAGTCCTTGCAACTTTACGGATCTTTTATATGCACAAACAGCTTGCAACACTCCAAAGACAAAGGAAAACTTCAAATCGCATCATATGACCCCTTTAAAAATTGTTGTGTGATTTGACCATAGGCAATCACAAACATGCAGTAACAACAGTTGAATAAACAAGAAGTTGATTATGGAGAAACTTTACATTTACACAGAATATTGCCAGTTACTTTGTCTATTTATATGGCTCTCTGTACATGATGTGGGGGAAACAAGTTATTTTGGCCACAAATTAAGAATGTGTTCCAATTCATAGCTTTCAGTCATGTGACCCGCTCGAAGACTTGGAGGGCAAAACATCCATAGAACTGCTGCACAAGCGTGTCGGTTTTTCATCTGTTTCCCAGCCGCAAATATTTAGATCACCTCTCAAAAGAATAAAACAAAGGTATTTCTGAATAAAATGCAAGTTTTGGCCATTTGCAATCCATATTAAGCACCCGTGGAAATATTTAAATCATAAACAGTGCGACAAAACAATGTAAAAACACTTAAAGGTGCCATAGAATGGAAAACTGTATTTATCTTGGCATAGCTGAATAATAAGAGTTCTGTACATGGAAATGACATACCGTGAGCCTCAAACACCATTGTTTCCTCCTTCTTATGTAAATATCGTGAATAAAAAAGACGACTGAAAAACAGGCAAATCAGAACATAACACCGACTGTTACGTAACAGTTGGGATCTCTAATAGTTACGCCCCCGACATTTGCATATACCCGCCCATGTTCTAGGCCAGCTGCCAGCCGTGAATAAACAAGCGAGGACAACAGCGAAAATGGCAGATCATGGAAATAAATGTTATGTTCAGGCTGTGCAGGAGATGTGAAGTGCAGGTATGGGTTGGTGTCTGTATTCAGAAAGGCACAGAAGCAAATAATGCGAGCCACTGAATGGACATGGTTAGCTCGTTGCTAGCTGTAGCCTGTTACAGTACATAAGATTTCACTTACCACATAAACAGAGTAAGGAGAGATGACGGAGGATGATGGCAAATGATTTACAGATCCCGAGCACCACTGACAAGCATCTGATCTTGTAAAATGTGTGGTAAGTGTACTGCCGCTCCATAGTATAAACAGAATACATGCGATCTCGAAAGTGAAAGTAAAATGCGATGGTGCATTTAAAAACGGTTTCAATGCCCAGCATATTAATAGCGGCTCCCTGATGCCCGCATTTTATTTACAGTATAATTACCCAACGATATAACTGTGGGAGAAAGTATTGAAATATGTATTTTCCCTGTGTTTCCTTCCTGTGAGCTACTGAAATGAGCCGCACTGTGAAACGGCCAATCAGAGCAGAGCTCAACATTAATATTCATGACCCTTCCACGTAAGCCAATAACAGACCATTTCATTCTGGGGAGAAATCCTAGGGTTGTAAATGGACATGTAAAACTGTTTCTGGAGAATTTTTGCCCTTATCTAAGCCACATACCTTCTATGTAGATATCAGAGAACAATTTAAAATATTGTATCAATGCATTCTATGGCACTTTTAAAGTGCCGTAATATATTTAAAACGGTAATATTAAAAGATCAAATTCAGTATTCACCATATTAATGATGCATAGTTTACATAGGCAAGCAGATGAGGCCGGAATATGAACGCAATCCACTTAACTGTTCAGTGTTTTCCTTCTAATGGTTTTCTATGGGAAACAATTTAATGTGAAACTTTACATATTGCGTTTATATTCTGGGTTCATCTGCTTGCCTGTACAAAATATACATTATCAATAAGGTGTTTACAGAAATTCACCTTTTAATATCTGCATTTTACTACATTATTACTTGATGCAATCTGCGTAAAAATAACTGGCGGTCAGTGGAGCAAAGCTTCGTTTTGCCTGCCAGGTGGGCGTTCCTATAAGGGTGTGACGTCACGTGAAAACTATCAATAGTGACAGTTTAACTCAAACGAGGGATAGAGTTAATAAAAATTGGCCTCAAATTAACAAGTCAAGGGAACAAATTCCTTTTTTTTCTCTCACATGTGGGGTTCTTATGCTCTGCCAGTGAAACTAGTTTAAAAGCCACAGCAGAATTACCATTCAAACATCTTTGTGCTTTCTGCATGAATGAATCAGTGTTTTTGAATGACTTGTTTGAGTGAATGATTCAACGATTTGCTCTTAAAATAAGCTACATGATTCATTCCTGATTGAGTCAGTGTTTTTGAATGATTTTAACAGCTACTTGATTTGTTCCTGAATTAATTATTAGTGGTTTTGAATGTATCTGTTGATCAAATTTTAAATACACTGTAAATACAATCAAGTTCGATGACTTGAGCTAACTGTGGTATACTTAGGGTTGGTAGGCTACACAACATACAGTTTATAGTCTGTTTATAAATAGTTCTAGTTATGTTCTGTATTCTGAATTCATTATTTTTTGTGTTGAATATTTTTTTATAGTTTGTGTTGTTCCTTATCAATGCTTAGTCATATTTTCCAAAACCCTACTTTGCCTTGGGTGTTTCTAAACTTTTGTAGGACACTGTAATACAAAAGGCACATTTGTATAATATTCAAGCAATGTCTAATACATGTGGGGTTGTTTTGTGCCGGTAAACATCTCAGGCTGTTTTTGAGTCCCAGTCCATCCTTGACTGCAGCTACTTTTACCAACTACCAACACTGCATCCTTCTCTAGCAGTGTGTGTGTGTGTTAATAGAAAAAGATCAAGCTAAAAAGAATCACTTAAAATTTGCATTGCATTACACTTTTAGAAAGCACATTACACACGGTCAAAAAAAAAGCAAAAAAACTGCACTTCTCTCTCACTGTCTCACTTTTTCGCCACCCTTCAAGTATGCTAATGACAGGAAATACGATTTATTTTATCGCCGCTCAGGGCTGTTTACAAGGATTCTCTCTTTCATTTCTCTCCATCTCACACTGGCCTAGGCTTGCTGTCTCTTTTCCTGTTTCTCTCCTTATTTTCTGTCCCTTCGTGCCTCTTTAACTCACAAAGTTGTGCATAGGTAGTGCATCCTTCTCATAAAACACCATGCCCCGTTCTTACTGAGGGCTCGTTTCTTTCTGCTCCCATGAATTGGCTGCTTTGTAACGCTGACCTAATATCCAGCGCAATAAATAGAGGCTGCGCTCACTGCCGAGGGCTGTAAGGGGTTATGTATAAAGGATCAGCCATTCAGATTGTATTGATAGTTCTGCTTTAATACCACAATTAGATAAAGTGGCCTCTTCTCCGACTCTGACGAGTCGCACTCTGATCTCCCATCACACATCTCTGCTGCACAACGGATCATTATAACCCCAAACCATCAGTGATTATGTATAATTAGTGTAGAACAAATCAAGTGAATCTGAATTTACTCGACAAATAGATGCACATTCAATTCCAAAATCTCCACATCCTCAGATTAGACTCATTATAATGCATGTCAAATGAAATCAGAGGGACTTTACGCTGGGAATTAGCCGCATTCAGTTTTTAATGCTCTGCAGTATGGATATTTGATCACTGATGAATCAGTCGAATGAATCTGAATAGCAGCATCTGCATTTGATACAGGTTTCATAACTGTGGAACTAAACTGCATCAAAGACGCAGATTTTCCCAAAGCTAATGTAATCTGTTTAGAGCAGAGAGTAGTGCTGAGATTAAGGCCTAACATGGTAATCCTGTTAATTGAAGTTTGTTCATGACGGATGAAATGACACACACGTTCATACTGTGTTTGTCAACCTGGAGTCTCGTAAGAAAATCTAATCCTCTCAAAGGGAGAGGAAGTGACAGATCCAGCAGTGTAAATGGCCTTGACACAGAACACACAATACACATATAAACATAGCAGTGATTGGATAAGTGGGCCAATAACCAGAAGAGTGTGGCTTTTTAAGCAAAATCCAGCTGTTTTTACATTGTAAAACATTCAGCTGTTTGTTGCATGAATGAGTTATTGCATGAATGTGAATGCATACTTATAACCTAGAGGTGTGTTCTCATTAAAACTGGACTTTTACACATACATATCTTTTCATGTTTAGGATATTAAATACAGTACTATTCAAATGTTTTTTTTATTTTTGTAATTAATACTTTTATTCAGCGAGGACACATTAAAAGGATCAAAAGTGACAGTAAATATATGTAATGTTGAACTTTCTATTTAAAGAATCCTTATATTTTTCACAAAATATGAAGCAGTACAATGGTTTTCATCATTGATAATAATAAGAAATGTTTCTTGAGCAGTCAATCAGCATATTAGAATGATTTTTGAATGGTCATGTGACACTGAAGACTGGAGTAATGATGCTGAAATTTCAGCTTTGCATGACAGGAATAAATTACATTTTAATGTATATTCACGTAGAACACACTTATTTTAAAGTTTAATAATATTTCACAATATTACTGTTTTCTTGTAGTGCAGAAGAGACTTCTTTCAAAAACAAAAAAATTTACTGACCCCAAATGTTTGAATGATAGTGTAAGTCTGGCTAGTATTTTATCATAGCAAAGATTTGGCCATGAAGATTTTCTTTTTAATACATTTTAAATGATTATTCTAGGTTTCGCTCAATGAATATGTTTCATAATGTTAATATTCTCAAAGTTAATATGGACCTTTTTTCCTTTACAAAAAGTAAAAATTTGTGTTACAGTGAAGCAGTTAATATGTAAATGAGGTCAATCAATAAATGTTAAAATACTCACTGTTTAAAAAGCATAGTCACAGACATAAACAGTATTCATGTTAATTTGATTTTACTAATCTTTTATGTGGTTTCTACATCCAGTATCTATCTACAATGGCAATGTTTTAGCAGAAGAATTAATCTAAAGTGCTTTTCTAAAATTACAAACTTCACATTTCTGCTTTTAAATCCTCCCAAAATTGACCCATCCATTATAAGTGATTCTCTGTAACCTCCATTTTTGCTTTAAATTTTTTTTTTTGTTGTGGTAACGAATGTGCCACAAATGCTGTCAACTTCACCCAGAATATTACTTTAAGCAGAATCTCTACGGCTGTAGCTATACAGACATGTAAAGATGCATATACTGTTGAAGCAGAGGTGTATAGGGCACTCATGACATATAAGGAGCTGTGGTGCTCATTGGGACCCAAGATCAAGTCTGATTTGCGTCATGTCCCGAACTCATTCCCCTCTCTCTCTCTCTCACTTTTCTCTCAGCTCTCCACTGTCCTATATAATAAGGCAAAAAAGCCAGTAATTAAAAAATGCATATACTATACTTGTAAAATATGTATAAAATTTACACCATGCGAAGTTATTCATTTGTAATAAATAGTTCATTTATAATAAATATGTTAAAGAACTTAATAGCAAAGTTTATGTTTAGTAGAATTCATCAGAGGTTTATAGTCAGAAATGGTAATCTTTTCCTGGAATGACACAAACATACACCCACACACAGTAAGTTCAGCAACAACATCAGCAGTGTTACAGACAACAGTATGTAGTCTGATGACCACTGTACATTTAAAAAGTGTTCTTTGGATGCATATGACATATTCCTAATCTGATTCTCACATTCATATGTGAACAGACATGTGTGAGGAAATATAAAATACTGACAGACAGGGCTTGACATTAACTTTTTTGCTCACCAGCCACTGTGGCTAGTGGTTAAATATATGTATAATAAATAATGTTGTGAGCTCAGTGTTTTAAAATATATATATATATATATTAATATACAAATGTGAAATGTTGGAAAAAATGCAAAGATAAGCTACTATGAAAATCTTAATTAATGAGTCATTGAAACATGCCTTCAAACGATTCGTTCAGACAGAACGAACCACTGGACCACTGAATCATTGACTCAAATGATTCAAAATTCAAAAAAGAGAATCATTCAGTTACGAAACACCGCTGTGTGTTGCTCAGACATGCGCGACTGTTCTGCTGTGATCTTTGTTTGGAATCAGATTTTCAGTAACCAAATGGAGCAAAAACAGTCAACGTTGATAATATATCAATTTCAAGTATAGAACTAAAATGTATATTAACTACTTGTTTTAACTCTTTAAAATGTCAAATTTGCAATCGTGGTTTTCAGGGAACTTCCCTCTCTTGGTCGTGTCATGTTGTTTAACTAGGCTGTATGTTATAAATATAAAAACTAAGTTACATTTTTATGTTTCTTCTGTGTGCAGTTGCGTTCATTTGTTTTGATTTCTCCACGAGATTCTCTCACAGACAGGCTGCGTGAACCTCAACTGGCGCGACCTTGTTGTTGCTTATTATCCATTATCAATCGCCGTTTACCAAATGTAATAAAATCAGAACCATTCTTGCCAAAATTTCGATGCAATTAGATGTTTAAATCAGATTAGTTGTCCGGTCGGGCAAGTCAAATTATCTTCTGTCACTTGCCCCTTCAAAAAATCTACTTGTCCCGGACAAGCATTAATGTCGAGCTCTGTTACTGTGTATAAAATTCAACCCGCCAGAGTGGCTAGTGGGAGTGACTGTGTTACCCGCCACAGCTGAAATCCACCCGCATTTGGCAGGTTGGCGGGTGTTAATAGGCGTGTTCGACTTGAAGCAGCACTGCACAGAATGATCAGTGTATGACATCAAAGTACCACAAGAGCGATTCGAAAGCTTAAGGATCCATCTGCTCTCTTATCGCTCTCGAGGTACTTTGATGTCATACACTGATCGTTCTGCGCAGCACCGCTTCAAGTCGAACACACCTATTGTGTCATTCTTACAGCTGCAATGGGTATCCAGTAGGTGGCAGTAGCCAGGAAGAGAACCCCCGAGTAGATCTAGAAAAGAAATAAGAGAAGAAAATGGGTACACTTTACATTTAGCATTAGTAGGTATGATTCCATCCACCTATTTTTATGCGCATTTTGGAATATCGCATAAAAAAACGCTGTATGGAAACGCCAAGATGCGCATAAATTCTAAAAATGCGCATAAAAACTTAAGTGCGCATTTGAGTAGGATAAACTTTTTATTCGATAAGAAAAAATGTCCATAAACTACGATGGAAACACATTTACGGAATAAATTCATCTATGCGCATCGAAAAAGTCATGTGACTTTGCACTATCAGATGGGATAACTTGACTAACCAATGGACCGAGCTCGTTCACAGCATCTATAAGTTGTTATGGTCATTCTGAAATGCCTGAGGAAAGTCTGTCGTCAAAGTATAAGCATATATCCTATTCTGTGTCCTAAACTCCTGAAACATTGGTGTCTCATATTTTAGAGCAGTCAGTGCAGTTTGGGAAAGAAATCAATTAAATCTGTATGTGTGAGTGAAAATATTCAGATGTAACCCCCTTTGTAATCGTTAACATTTTCATAAGTAACTGTAATTTAATTACCCATTTTTTCTCAGTAATTGTAACCGATTACAGTTACATTTATTTTGTAATTAAATTGCGTAATGCTGTTATATGTAACTTATTACCTCCAACACTGGTTGTGTTTGCGTCTGTGAATGATCACTCAAATGATGGTGGCTAAATGAAAAACCCAAAACATATCACACACTTATTAACCCCTTCCTTCAAGTATGTTACATATGTGCTTCAGCATAGCGAGAAACTTGACTCTTCTTCATGAAGGTAGACAGCTGTATTGAGCGTGTGAGATATCACCCTATCATTACAGGCCTGTATCATTAATTTGATGGAAGTATAAACAGCTTCAAAACACATAAGGAAATGAATGACAGTAGCAGCAATATCTCAGAGTGCCTAGACTGTCAGGACGGATAGAAACACATTACAGAAGTTGGGGTTTAAATGTTCACACATTGCCAATGTGTCAGAGATAGCGAGGGCTGACAGAGAAGAGTTGAGAGGTGGAACCTTGACAAGGAGAGGATGTGGAAACACTCCACCCTTTTATTCTAGAGAATAAATGTTTCTGATTTAATCTTGAATCTTGATGTTAGTGCAGAGTAGTGATAAACATATATACTTTACATATAACTATTTTGAGATTATCACATATCCGCTTGGTCGATTAAGTGTTCCCTTTGTCACTCACGTCCAAAAAACGTATACTGCGGTTATACTATGGTTACCACACCTCAAGACACTGTTCAGATGATGTATTTCATGACATTTGTCAGGTTTTTGTCCTTAAAATGCTCTTGTGTCTGTGAATTACCTGTGTCTGTGTGTCTCTCAACAGTGTTCAGCAGCAGCATCTCTTAATAATAGTTTAACTTCTTCAAGAACAGTGATGTTACCACCTTGCTAATGAGAAATGTCATGTAGCTTTTCAGCTGCAAAACTATTTTACTGATAAAGTCGCAGAGCAGTGCTGATAAGTTTCTGTCTGCGTTTTTCCATGTGTCTACTTTCCATTAAAAACAAAACAAAATTTCATGGGTAAAAACATGGAAATAGTTTATCATATTAGGGCTGCAAAACAATTAATCACGATTAATCGCATTCAAAATAAAAGTTTATGTTTACATAGCCTACTATATTTGTGTGTACTGTGTATATTTATTATGTATATAAATGCACACATATATGTAAAAAAAATTTTTTTAAAAATTTGTATGTATATGTATTTATATTTAATTTATAATTTATAATTTATAATTATTTTATATATAAATCTAACATATTTTTCATTAATATATACATATGTATGTGTATTTAAAATACATATACACAGTACACACACATAAACTTTTATTTTGAATGCGATTAATTGCGATTAATCGTTTTGCAGCCCTAGTCATTTTTATCCTATTGTTGGCTTGGTCAATGTCTTTGTGTGTTTTGGATCTTTTGCTGTTTTTAGGCTATAAGGACCTTTGAAATAACTGAAATCATTTGGTGAATTGATGTGGAACTGTAAGGCGGTCAAAACCTGCCCGCAACTACATTAACCGTGCATTTCCTGAAAAATAATTGCACACCTTAATATGTTGCTGCAATGTTTATTTCAGAAATTTTGTAATATGTAAATTTTAAAGGCAGCTATATTTTAAGGCTTGTTTATAACAAAAAACATAATAGTAAGATGACGTGTTGTTTAAAAATTAAATAATTTATTTAATGGTAACATTTTACAGTAAGTTCTCAGTTTTAACATTAAAGCATTAACTAACATGAACTAACAATGAGTAAATATATTCAAATTTACAAAATGTTTAGGCTATATTCAA
The DNA here is from genome assembly GCA_021397915.2 of Tor tambroides. Taxonomy (NCBI): domain Eukaryota; kingdom Metazoa; phylum Chordata; class Actinopteri; order Cypriniformes; family Cyprinidae; genus Tor; species Tor tambroides. The sequence goes on along the minus strand of JAFVLL020032701.1, from coordinate 13,986 downwards.
GTTTGTTCACAGTGCATTAATTAATGTTAACAGATACAACTGTTAATCTTAAAAATGGATTATTAAATGTTAAGATTACCATAACTAAGATTAATAAATGCTGTAGAAGTATTGTTCATTGTTAGTCAATGTTAACTAATGTTAACAAATGAAACCTTATTGTAAAGTGTTGAAGACTTAATTTATATTGTAATTTTACTAAAGCCAAAATAAATGATTGAAAAATTATACAATTTACTCAAATTTTCCATGGACTTCCTTGAGGCCACGCACTAGATATTTCACATCAGCTATTAATATTAAATGAATGAATATTAAATGAATATTGACCTCACTAATATTGAATGATTTTGATCTTAAATTGTGAGAAATACATTTTTCTGATATGGTGATAAAACTACATGATGGCATGGTACAGTGAGTTAAAAGGTTCAAAGTAGTTTGCCTGTAGTTCTGCTTTCTGTAGTTTTCTTGTCAAATTATACCTGGATCATTTGCCACGCTGAATTGCAGTAGGTGTTACAGTATGAGCAGGAAAGTGATGTGTGAGTGTATGTGTGAGCATGTGTGGGCACGCATGTGTGTGTTATGAGCCATTATGTGCCTGTACAGGAGATTAAGAATAGATGAACATTTCAAATTTGCATCAGTTGTCAGAGGGAGTAAATAAATCAACTAGATTATGCAGAAATATTAATGAATGATAACCTGAAACCAGTGAATGAGCAACCCAGAAATGTGTTGTAGGTCTGTTCTGATGCAGACAGCAGTGAAAAACGCAATAGCAATGATACAGGCAAATAGTAAAATGCAAGGTAAAGATGACAAAGGATGGCAAAATAAATAGTTTCATCAACTGGAGGGGGAAAAAAAACACTTTACATGTTGACGTCAAAGAGCATGCAACTATGTCAAACTCTAAAATTTGGTCACAAAAAATATAGTCAAAAATAGCCAGTTTACTTAGCCAGACTTTGGCTTATCCTGTTGTTTTTGTGTTGCATCAACACTTGTTTTTCAATGTATCTGGGTCCTGAAACAAGATCCACTGACCAAAGCCATCTTGGGTTGTGAGCAATTCGCTGCAAGGGCAATAAAATAATCAAATAACGAGAAAGGATAAAAATCTATTCAACTAATCAGTATTTTATGTATTTATTTATTTATTTTATAAATGCAAGTTTATTCAAAGCTCTGAATGTACAGAAAACTTTTGCTGTGTTCCCTTTTGTTTCTGTAAGTAAATGGACTTTAAAATGCACTTTGAAACACTTTGCACTTTTAGAAGTGGTAGAGGTCAATCTGGGAGAACACAAAGACACAAATGTTTTGACCAGGTCCTCTTTACATTTAAACCAGCCTTGAATAGTCTGGCCCAAGTCTAGACTGGAAAACAGTCTGGTTTTTATAAAGAGGTCTGCAGACATACTGATATGGTCTTATGCTCATGGGCTCTTCAACAAGTTTCTTGCAGGGGCCAGAAAACTGGCAAAGGAACAAACATTTTCAGATTCAATTTTAACATTTTCATTGTAACTTGTTAAAGGAATGGTTCACCCAAAAATGAACATTTGCTGAAAATACTCGCCCTCAGGCCATCTAACATGTAGATGAGCTTGTTTCTTCGTGGAAATTTAGCATTACATCTCACCAATGGATCTATTGCAGTGAATGGGTGCCACCAGAATGAGAGTCCAAACAGCTAATAAAAACTTCACAGTATTTCGCGAGTAATCCACACGACTCCATCATTTGTGAAGTGAAAAGCTCAATGTTTGTAAGAATCAAATCCATCATTAAGATGATTTTAACTTCAACCATTGCTGCTGACTAAAATACCAGTCCATAATCCATAATAACACTTCCTCGACAAAATGATGGATTTGTTTCCTACAAACACACATCTTATCACTTATCAAGAAATTAATTGAACAAATTAGAACAAATGAGACAAGTTTTACTCTTTAATCAGGGACAATAAAAGCAAGCTCTTCTGTTCATTCTTCTTTGATGGTTAAATTCTCATCATCAGTTTCTCTTTTTTTTTGGACACTTTGTCCTTGTCCACAGGAGCTGGCAAACTTCTGTCTTATCTCATTTTTGTCTGAGTATTTATCTACAGCTTAATCATTTGCATAAACACATTTGATTGGAAGAGATTCAATCAAATACCTAGGCCTAAATGTACTTAAGAAAACTAATGTATCTGAACTGTTGCCAGAACACGCTCACTCCAGTCTGGATCTGGACCACAGATTGCTAATTGATGACCTCAGTGTGCTGTTGAACTCAACGCTGAGTTCTCTTATGTATCGAGCAGCACAGCAATTTCATCAAAGTCAATTTGAGAGCCATAAAAAATGATCGACTTTCTGCTAGATGTTTCTGCACCTTACAAGCCAAACTGAAGAGCGAGTTTTGCTTTCTTGAAAATAATAGCTGTCTCATCTGTTGGCTGCATATGTCACTGAGGATGTCTCATTTCAGAAGAGTAACCATTATAAAACTGACTGTTATTCCATGTGAGGTGTAAATTATTATAATTTCTTTCTTACTTTGGAATATAATTGTTACTTTTCTTAAATGAGGCAGCCTTGATGACGTATGCAGGCAACAAATGCGACCTCCAGAAAGCGCAACTCTTAAACTGAGAATGGGAAGTGAAACACATACACACACAGAAGTGGGGTCATGTATCCCTACCTAGATCTTAAATTTAATTTTGAATCCCAAATTCAACTTCAGAAGATACCTCAGCATTTGCTGATGCATTTAAGGGCAGATTTACTAACAGCCAGCGCAAACCATCTTTTGGCATTAAAATAGTACTGTCAGGAATTTTTAAAGACACACAGTGAAGAATTAGGCATGGACACAGTTATTTTTGCACCTGACCTTATTGAATATGCATTTGTAGGAGTTTCCCTTTCAGACGTAAAATTTATGGGAGGAGAGTATTAAAATGAATCATGCAATGTGATTTATTAACGTTTGCACTTGTCAAATTACTGGTATTTCTGCCATTATTTAATGTCCAAAAAAGCATGTCTTAAACTATTTTGCACTTAAAATGTTGCTAGGAGGAGGTACCGCAGCGAACAGAGAGAGCTCGTTGTAGAAGAGAATTTTTTCCACACTTACAGTATTAATTTATTTGTAATGCCAGAAGAACTTATTATCTGAATCCGAACATATCCTTACGCTAGTTTGCACTGCGCTTGGAAGATTGTGTTGGTCATTATGGAAATGAGATGTTGCGTCTGTGTTCTTTAATTTGCACGTTGTCAGTAAATCACCAGCAAAAATGTCAGTGCCCAATGGCGCTATTTAGGAATTTCGCTATCGCGCTAATTTGCCCTGTTTAGTAAAACTGGCCCTAAGTCACTTACAGTGAATTCAAGTTACATTTTATCAATTTATTTGTATATGGAAGTTGAACCCATGACCTTAGCATTGCAATTACTAGTGCCATGCTCACTTAGAAAAGCTATACATTAAAATCTTAAATTAGGTCTATGACAAAATTTTTGCATTGGCATAGTTGACACAAAACAAAACAAAACAAAATAATTTAACTTTTACACTTACAGTATTTTACATGTTCAAAAACCATACAACACACTTATGTAAGGAACAGACAAAAAAAATGTATAAGATTTACTTTCCCACTTAAGGTCCTTGCACACTGAGTCTGAAATTTTTGCATGCGTTTTTCCGTTTTTTCGTATTCGTCATCCTTTCCTATCAAAATGCATGCTACGGATGCGGAAACGCAGAAAATCAAACCTGATCCGAATTTTTTTAATGACGGACGAAAGTTTCGGTTGCAGTGTGTAAACGTGACTGACACAACGTGAGGTCATATTTATTTTTTAACGTACAAAAATTTCAAACTCAGTGTGCAATGGCCTTTAGTCTTGATATGTCAATAAGAGTAAAACTGTAAACTGCAGCAGTTTGTACCTGGAGCTGCTTGAATGTGAGCCAGATCGGGACTGTGTTTTCAACAGTTTGTCAATGAGCGTCATGGTAAAGAGTTGGACATAACCCTGCGCATGTAGAGCTAAATGAGTGTGTCAGTTCAGTGAGGGACATCAAGCCAACTGCTGGAAACTATGCTCATTAGCGCCACTCCTCAGAGCTCCAGGGCAAAGTAGTGATCTGCGTTTTCTTACCATGCATAACTTGAAGGGAATTTGAGTTGCCATCCTGATCTCTCCCTAAATATCTCCTTCTGAGAACACTGTGGGTAAATAATTCATACTTTATGCTGATGGAAATTCAGTACCCCTTATCTAGGCGCTAAACTGAAGCAATCTAAAAAAGACGGTGCAGAGAATCTGATCAGCACAGGAAGGTAATTTCTATCAGTGCCATAGGGATCGGTTTGACGCAGCTCCAGTCAGTGAGCAAGTCCCAGCTCACTGTTGCCAGGGACCAAACAGATGCTTTTATCTGATCATCCCTCATTATGATGTGTGTGTATGTGTATGTGTTTGTCCAAATGATAGATGCCGTCATTGTGTCTGGTTTCTATTTATGAAGCAATGGAATTTGCTATGATGAATGTTCGCTCTTGTGTAAATAGTACCGGACGGATGTATAGATATACTTCGCACTGGTTTAATGAGCTCAAAATAAACAAGCTGGATTAGGCAACTATTTGTCACCCACACAAATCTCACTAGAGGCACGTTTGAAACGTGTGCTGTTTTGAAACATTGTAAATACTGCTGTGAGGCTTCTGTGTAGATATTTTGACATGCAGCACTTGAAATGTTTAAGCCTGCAGTAAGACGTGTGATTTCAGTGGGTTTGTTGTCTCGGTTTATGCATGATTCACATGAACTGCAAAGCAGTAATCAATCAAATTATGTCCCTTTGCTGCTGAAAAAGGATTCTGGAGTTTTTATTATCTATTGAAATCAAACTGGACACAGTTTTTTTAACAAGACATGCAACACTGTTAAACCATCTTTCCCAAATGAATGTCCCGTGGGTACAGTTTTTGTGAAGGTCACTAGGGCTTATCCCAAGTAACCCTTAAGTGGTCCTCATTAATAATTTGTACAACTAATGGATGGGTCAATGATGTGACGCTCATGTTTTGGACTGGATCTATTAATTTATTTAAAAATACATCAATAATGCAATTCATACATAAAATGGCTTGAATATACCTCTTCTATGATGAGCATGTTTTTGAAGTCTCAATTAAAATTCATTTTGATATTTTTGGGGGCATAATGTCAAAAATGTTAAGCCCGGCTCACACTGTGCGATTTTGGCCACGATTTGGTCGTCTGAGACAAATTTCGAAAATCCTAAAAGATTCTTATAATCCTTGGCTAAAATCTGTAGTCTTTGATCGCTGGTTTGACATGTTCACCGACAGCCGATTAATGGCTGTTGCGATCAAATTTCACCTCCGACGAAATTCTGGCAGTGTCAGAAGATTTGGCGCAAAGTCCTGCAGTGGGACTACCCCTACGATGAATGTCAAACTGTCTCCGTTTTTCAAGACAAGCTATGCGCAGAATTAATGCTAGAGAATTATTCTACCAGCCATAAACTCCGGCGCTCACGGAATTCATCTGATATGTTGCCTTTTCTCTATAAACACTGGTTGCACCGCTGTTTTCATGTGGGTGTGTAGAGCTGCATACACTATTCTTCTTAAATACGCCGGTATTGCCGCCGTTCATATACTTTTCATGATAGCCAACATTTTGGTCCCGCGTGCAATGCAGTTCGCAGTCACTGGGCGTGTATGGGTAGATAATGTAAAACTCCGGACAAGTTTTCTTGCGCGCACAGGTTTTTAACTCGTCTTGATTGTCGTACAGTCTGACATTAATGACAACTGAGATCCCATAGTGTGACATGATCATCATGTTTGTACAGTCTGACATGTACAATCCTAAAGGATTTTTAAAAAATCGCACAGTGTGAGCCCGGCTTTAGGATGACTGTCCTGCCATAATAATGAAAATGTTGGAACTGCTTCACTGCTTATTATTTGAAAAACTTGTCAGGAAATATCAGATAATTTGACCTTTTGTGTTGTGACAAGGCAAGGTTAGCTTAGGTTGTGAAATGTCACCTGGTAAGACTCTCCAAAAATGTAATATTTATGAATTTATAATTCATTATTTATTTGTAAAATATTATTATTCATTTGTAAAATAAAATAAATTAAAAAAAAAAAACTTACCTTAATAAATATTTTAAATACATTTTTAAATAGCGATTAAAGAAAGTCAATTTTTCGTAGATGTATAAAACACAATTTACACAGAAGTCGCTCTCAAGCCAAGCAGATTTCTGTTGGCCAACTTAAGTGAATTGACAAACTTAAACGCAAGCAAAATCTGCAAGGGGAACTTTTTTTGAACTCCCAATGGTGTGGATTTCCTTTAAAAAAGACTTTATTTTGTAAATGTGACCGCACCTGAAAGTCGTAATGAAATGGAAGTAGCAACAGATCTTTTCTTCCGTACTGTGATATACGAGCAAGTGTAATGGATTTTTGAAAAAGAAAAAAAAAAGTAGGGTGGGGATTTGGTTCTATACATCGGGTGGTTGGATTTTGAGATGAACACAAGCTTGCAGGGGCGGAGTCCTGCATACGTCACCGTTAAAAATTACGAGGTCAAAAAAAAAGGAAACATACGCACAAATCATATGCACAAGATCAAAGATCAGCATTTAGAAAATTTTCATTTCATCCTGACTTAAAGATATAGAATCTTTAATTTAAAAAAAAAATTGAAAATTGCTACTTTTTAACTTACAATTCAAGCTTTTTCTCACAAAAAGACAAAAAGCCAGAAATGCAAGACATGAAGTCAGAATTATGAGATATAAGCATGCAATTTTGAGAAGAAAAGGAACTGAGATGAAAAGTCACAATTCCTTTTTTTATTGTTTATTCTGAGGTGGGAACAGGCTTCCATATCTTTCAGTGATATGAAATGAAAATTTTCTAAATTGCAATATGTAAATTCAGAATCTAGAGAAAAAATGTTAGAATTGTAAGAAAATGTCTGAATTCTGAGTTTATATCTTGGAAATCTGACTTTTTTTCTCAGAACTGCAAGTTTATATCTCGCCATTTTGACCTTTTTTACAAAATTCCAAGAAAAAAAGGTCAAAATTCTGACATTAAAAGTCGCGATTAACTTTGTTTTAATCCCGTGGTTGAAACAAGTATTCATACACTCCCATTTATTCAGATTGTAAGTTGTTGTATCTTATCTTATTTATCGTTGAGCCGGGTGTTTATGTACAGTGGTTTTGGGATTATTTCGGGGGAAGTTTAGCTTCTGGTAATGTAAGCATGTGTTGTGTCTTGCAGGGAGAGCTGCTGAGCCCTTGTCGCTGTAGTGGTTCTGTTCGCTGCACTCATGAACCCTGTCTTATTAAGTGGATTAGTGAGAGAGGATCCTGGAGCTGTGAACTCTGCTACTACAAATACCAAGTCATCGCCATCAGCACCAAGAACCCGCTACAGGTAACTCTGCCTGGGCTTATGTGGACTTAGTACAAAAAGTGCAAAAGTATGTGTTAAAAGTAAAAGCACAAATCTATGAGTTCCTTATTATTTATAGTTTTATTTCATATACCTGATTCTCCTACTAAGAGAGATGGGTCTAATGCACCAGTTACACAGATAGGATAGATTTTAAATAGAGCTTGGTCTGACATTATTAAGAATTTTTATAAGTCTGAACACTTGAGCTCTGAGGATCATATTACTCCTGGTTGGCTCATTTTGAGTCAGACAAGACCAGTTCAGTGATTTGAGACTTGATCAGCCCGGATCATTGAAGCAGTGAGTTGTGAACTGCTGCAATCGGATAAGTCGAATTCACAAATGAGTCATTAAATGTGATTTATAAATCAGTTAATTGAGAATTGCCTCTGAAGAATGATTTCTTCCCCAATCAGACATTGTTATCAGGTTCCGAGCAGGTCTCAAATCCTTTACTTCAAAAAAATACTGTATATACATACGTTATATTTTCATGTATGAAATATATTGTCATATAAAGTAAAAAAAATTAACCCTCTTAGAAATTGGAACAGTTTACATGTTTCATTTCTGTCCACTAGGGGTGTCCCCGACTAAGGATTTTCATAGTCGAGTAAGAATTTTCGAATCTTGCCGATAGTCGACTGATAGTCGAATCATATGTTTGGGGACGGGGGCAAAATACATAACCAAGAGTCAAGTCAGACATTCGATAGTCATAATTACTGACTTTAACACACAGGGAAATTGTGTAACGGACGCCTCGCAGATACAAAAATAATGTCTTATGTTTTGAATAAAAGATATTTAACATTAAACGTCAGCAAAACCCTAAGAATTCACAACATTTTTTACAATAGTGCTCTCATTATAATGTTATGTATAAGACAGAAGTTATTAATGTTCTGCATTTCTGTTTAGAGCTGTGTGCGCTGAAGATGACCAGTAGAGTGAAGCATTTGATAGCAGGTTTTTAATCAATGAGATTTATCCCATCATTTATCTCATATAAAATACGCTTTGTTATTTATACCACATAACGTTAATATTACGACTTATAGGCTATCTGCACAAAATGTCCCGAATGCACATGAACGTGTCTGTGCAGCTCTGAATGAACTCCTTTTGTGGACGCTTTTTTCACGCAACAACGTGCAGAAACACGGCAACTAAACGCTAACAATTCACAGCGTATTATTATTATAATAGAGTTCTCATGATAATGTTATGTATATGACAGTTCCAGTCATAGTTATTAATATTCCGCATTGTTGTTTGTCCTGCTCACACTGCTCGCTGAAGAGATAATCACCGTAGTACTACAATGAAGCGCTTTACTGCAGCGCAACTCAACCAAATACCTCTTATACGAGATAAATAATACACTATATATATATATATATAAACGGGCTGAAATATTTTGAAATCGCTTTTACACTACCTGACTGAAAAAAATCCAGTCTTTCACTCTGCCTGTGTCAATTTGAGTCTTGTTAAAGATTTAATCCCTGCCGCCAAGATGCTCCTCTGTCGGTCACGGATTATGGAAATTTATGGATTATGGAAGTTAAATCTATAGGGGTGGTTGGATTTATTCACGCATGTTAAATTATTCATTTAAAGCTACTTTCTTTTCAGATTCTTATTTACATTATTATCTTAATTGGCTGTATATTAACATTTGAACACCCCCATATAGCCAAAATGGCATGATCATAACACCTCTGCGAATTTTCAACTGTGAGATTGGTAGTCGAATCAGGCTCCTCCTATCGAAGCATCGGATCTTCGACTATTTGGGGTCACCCCTACTGTCCACCACTGGTATTCTTTGAAGTACACTGCATGGCCAAAAATTTGTGGACACCTGAACATGACACCCACATGTGTTTGTTGAGCAAAACCATGCAATTCATTTCAAAAGCAGGGGCATTAATAAGTCATCAGTCCTCTCTTCCACTCTTCTGGAAAGGCTAGATGGTGGAACACAGCTGCAGGGAACATTGCTCTTGTTCAGACACCAGAGCATCAGTGAGGTCAGACACTGGTTTTGTACGATGGAGCCTGACTCACAGTCATCCCAAAGGTGTTCAGTGAATTTCAGGTTGGCGTTTTGTGAAGTCCAGCCAAGTTCTTCTATACTTGAGTCAGTAAATCATTTCCTCATGGATCCTGCTTTGTGCAGAGAGCACTGTTATGTTGGGAAAGAAAATAGTATCTCCCATTTTTGGATATTACATGACTGTATGCTTGACTGAATCAGAAAACGATGTTCACAAACTTTGGCCATGTAGTGCATCTTGGGTTACCATGTATGAGAAATGAATATGGTAGTCATTCAGCACCATGATCTAGCCTTCTGATCGCTGTACCATCGTACCACCACAATACTGAGAGCAGTAGCGGTGTGTTTATCTTATTCCTTTCATACTGTGTTAGCTCAAGTAGTTTATATGCTTCTCTGAGTTCACAGCTTCTGCTCTCACTGATTTTACTTTCTGTCTTTTTTTATTTTCTTTTGATCTGACTTTCAGATGATAAATAGGCTATTTTTTGTTTTGTTTTGTTTTAGCTATTTTAAAGGTGCGCCACAGAACTTTGGCCTCTATATTGCCATCTGTGGTTGAAACAAAATGACAAATTACTCACAGAGTTTGTTTAGTTGTGCTTTTCTCTGGTTGAATTGCTTATGATTAGATCTGTCATTCTATCTATCTCTCTACCAAGATCCAGTGACAGCTAGAAGAATGTCTACATGGCATATATATGAAAAATATGTATTGTGAGCAAGTAGCCAGACCATTTTTTGATTATGGACATGATGTAAACATGAAGTATAAAAACCGCCCTAATTGCTCAAAATATAAATAATTTTTGTAAGACTGTAGTGAATTGGGGTAAGGCAAGAACAGTGTTTTGAATACTGATATTTTTACGTACTTAATCAATTATGTAATTTTATTCATTTTTTACATAAAAGATCTTCCATAGTGCTAATAAACAATCAATCAATCAATCAATCAATCAATGCTGTTTAAAGGTTTGGGGTTGATAAGATTTTCTTAAAACGGTTTTGAAAGAAGTCTTTTCTGCTCACCAAGTCTGCATTTATTTGATCAAAAGTATAAAAAACAGTCTGTTTTCTATTGTAATATATTGTAAAATATAATTTATTCCTGTGATGCAAAGCTGAATTGTCAGCATCATTACTCCAGTCTTCAGTGTCACATGATCCTTTAGAAATCAATCTAATGTGCTGATTTGCTACTCAAGAAACATTTATTTTTTATCAGTGCTGAAAACAGTTGCTTTATAATTTTGTGTAAACAAGGATACATTGTTTTTCCAGGATCCTTTGATGAATATAAGGCTCAAAATAACAGCATTTATTGGAAATAGAAATCTTTTATAACATTGTCTTTACTGTCACTTTTGATCAACTTAATGCATCCTTGCTGAAATATTTAAAAAAAATTACTGAGCCCAAACTTTTGAGTCGGAGTGTAGCTTTTCATAGTATCATTCTCTATAATTCTGACTGATTAGTCCCTTATATTACTTTTTTAATGTATAAATATTTTTGCAGTGTCTTCTTGTTTTTCATGTGCGCTGAAATGTGGTACTGATACTGTATTATCTATTAGTTCACATTTTTTGTATCTCCAGTGGCAGGCCATCTCTTTGACGGTGATAGAGAAAGTACAGATAGCTGCAGCTGTTCTGGGTTCCCTGTTCCTGATAGCCAGTATCTCCTGGCTGGTCTGGTCCTCCCTCAGCCCATCGGCCAAGTGGCAACGGCAGGACCTGCTCTTCCAGATCTGTTACGCCATGTACGGCTTCATGGACCTGGTGTGCATCGGTAGGTCATTGGATTCTCAATAACTGCAGCCACCTGGCTCAGCAAAACCAACGCTGTGTTTTTTATGTTTGCTTGTTTACCGGTCTGAGAGTGTCAGACAATGTCTGAAGGGAGAAAAAAAAACCTTTGAGTACATGGTGGCCTCCCTGGCAACCGACATATGTTGGAACCAGCTGAAAGTGAATAAGACATGTTGAATTACAAGCCCACTTTCCTTTTAAAACACAGGAAAATGTACAAGCAGAACTGAGAAGATTGTATTTTTCAGGCAAGCCACAGGGAGCTATGAGTAATTGCTGCATTTCACTTAATATCAAGCTTTTTCTATGTACAGTATCTACTGAATAAAATGCCTAGCAAGGAAAGACTGAAAGACTGAGAACTTGAAACGGATTCCTGAATAGATGTCTGATTCACTTCCGATTCACAATACACTGGCTGTCACAGCATGAATATATACAAATAATAAAAATAATAATAATTTTTTACATCAGTAGCACCCTACATAGTAGTCACATGAATTTATCACAGTTAATTCAGCGAACAGTATCTAGTTAGCAATTTGGAAAATAATCATTTTTAAAAATAGATAAGCATACAAAAAATAAAAGGTAAAAACAAATGTTATATAAAAAATCTAATAGATATGATATAAAAAAATAAAAAATATGTATGATACATATGTCATATTTTTAAAAGAAATCAATACTTTTATTCAGCAAAGATGCATCAATTTGATCAAAGGTGACAGACATCTATACCTTTTTAGCTTTCTGTTCATCAAAGAATACTGAAAAAAAAGTATCACAGCTTCTACAAAAATATTAAACAGCATCTGATTTGTTCGTTGTAGTTCTCTGATTGGCTGAATTCTTTCTTTAGGATTTATTAGCAGTGTAGTGCTTTACCTGGATTTTTTATTAATATTATTATTATTATTATTAAAGTAAAACAAAATGAGACTTATGAGTTAGGGCTTAACAGAAGCATATACCATATATTAATAGTCAGCCTGTCTTGAAAGCTTTATGTAGAAAAATCTATTTCTCTGTTGAGAAAATTAATGGATTTTTTACTTCCAGTACCCCACTGTTGCTCTCTGCTCTAAATGGTATTTTCATTACTTGCTCACTCTCATTTGGGACAAACCTTCAAATGAATTAATTCACAAAGGGCTCTTGAGAAGGCTATTACAGTTTACAGACAATCATACCTTCAAGGAAATATTTAGTTTGTCTGCCATTTACATGATTTTACCATGGATTTTAAAATGCTCAATTATTCTCATGTACCCGTAGATTATTAGAAGAATTAGAGTTGCACAGAGCCAAAATTTGATGCAAAGATGTATTTTCCACAATAATCTTAACAGCTGAAAGTGATTTGGCAGCTACATTAATATTTCCATTTAAAATGTAGGCTGATACATGTGATAGTAATGGCCTCGAATTTCAAGTGCTTTACCCCTCAGAGTGAGTAGGATGCACTTTTGATTGAAATTCACCTTGTGTGCAGTTCAAACATTTCTGAGAAAGATATAATGATTGTGATATGTAATTTGGAAGTGGACAGACCAAATATTTAGGACTTTCCGTGGTATGTAATACGTTGTCACTGGTCCAAAGTATTACAGGCAAGGATATGCTGAGTTTGATCTCTTGAGGAAAGGCGAGACAATGAGAGAGAGTCTAATCAGGCCAGCTTAAGGAGTGATCGCTATATGAGAAAACGCACACTGCTCCCTCACGATCTGGATACAATTGAGGCAGTAAATAACATACGCACACACATTGTCTTTTTGTCTCTCAGAGGAAATGTGCTCCTAATTAAATGATAAAATTGTGTTTCAATTAAGCATCAGCTGAACAGCTTAGAGTTGCATTGCTGTAACAAAACCACTTTCAGGGAAGAAGGGGGGTTTTGAATGCCGCAGCAAAAACTAGAGCATCACTTATCAAAAAACAGTTCGCTAATGCTTTTCCTGAAGTATTAGAGAACAACAAATGTAAAAACTGTGTGGGAGAAAAACAGAAATCTGAAGTTAATTGTGGGTTATTTCACTCAAAAATGAAAATTCTGCCATCATTTACTCACCCTCATGTCATTCCAAGCCAATTAGACTTTTCGTCATCTTTGGAACACAAATGAAGATATTTTTAATATACTATATTTTCATATATTTTAATATTTTTGTCAATGCATTGAAAGTCAGCATTTTCAAGCTTCAAAAACTACGTAAAAACATTGTAAAAGTAATTCATAAGAATCAAGCTGTTTAATTCAAGTCTTCTGAAGGGACATGATCACTTTATGATGAACAAATTTATTTTTTAAGCTTTTATTGACATACAAACCTTATTGTCAATTGACCTATCGGTAAGCCCCGCCCCTTTTAGTTACAGTTGCCCGAGGGAGCTCACTCACTGTCTTAGAATGATAGCTGCAGTATGAAAACCTTGTCCCACGATGTTTTTGGACAATTTTGGACACAGAAGGCAACCAAATGGGAATTAAATATTCCATGGAGGGATTTATAAAATATTTAAAAATAAATACGGTGGGTAACTCGAAGCGAGGGTTTACAGATCACAAT